>CAJQZN010042779.1:12433-32074 GCA_907164685.1 Colias eurytheme
CCGCCCCGGCTTCGCCCGTGGTACATATTTACGTTTTCTCTACATAAAAACCATCCTCGTACTTCAAGGAATATATTAAAAAAAGAATTATCGAAATCGGTTCAGCCGTTCTCGAGTTATGCGCTTACCAACACATTTTGCGATTCATTTTTATATATAAGAAGAAGAAGATTACGAGGGAGGGCAATTCAATTGGCTTACCAATTACCATTTTACATTATTGCAAGGTTAATTATTATAAGTATGTAAATAGGAATAAGTACCTAACAGATGAAAAATTCACACGCAAAGCTTAACCCATAACCAATAGGAATAGGGATCATTCAAAAAAGCTTCTACAGCATAGGTTAGAGTTTCAAAGTGTGTAAAATCTAAACACATTGATATGTTTTACTAATTTTTCTTTGATATCATCTGTTGTTATTTTGTTAGATGTTGGGTACACAATAAATTAATGGTCTTGTCTTGTTTAAACAACAAAGCTACAAGGTAGAAGCACAGTATTACCATATTTCCTAATCCTTCCTAGGAAATAATATTGTAATACTGTGGTAGAAGTATTAGTAATTCAGTAGTGGTAGTAATTTTTATGTAGTAAGTTTAGTTGACGATTTTCTCTTAACGAGCTTTACATTAAACTTTAAAGTGACTCTTCTTTCGTCGTGGTTAAAAACCAAAACTTTATAGTAAACAAGCATGATATAATCGTGTTGGCATTAGTACATAATGGAGTATGATAACAGAAGGATTAAAATATATGGTAAATGTCCTTGCCAGTGTAAGACAATAAATCCTATGTAAAATATAATCTAACTGCTACACTAGAACTTAGCAGCTATGTCGCATACTATAACTACAATATAATTTAGAATTTAAGGACTTTTACATCTTATATATAAAATACTCGTGTCACAATGTTAGTCTGCATACTCCTCCGAAACGGGTGGACCGATTCTTATGAAATTTTCTGTGCATATCGGGTAAGTCTGAGAATCGGCCAACATCTATTTTTCATATGTCCCACGGGCGAAGCCGGGGCGGACCGCTAGTAATTATATATAATTTCAATCACAAAACAAATTATAAACCGTTTTATTGGGCTGTTATTAAATTTATTTTTTATGATAATAAAAAATACAAAGTCATTGGATTGATTCATACAAGGAATATCGGATATTGACTTTCGATACCATATTGGTTTCTGTTTGAATGGATAATTCTAAGTACTTATGCCAATTGATAACGCCTTTTCTACGTAGACAATAATTTTAAGACGAATTCGGGAATGAGGAAAATGTGTCCGAATGACCTAACTCAACAATTTCTTTCAACTAACTTAATATTATCTTTTCGAGTTTTCTTTCCGCTTTTAATAAGTTTTTCATAGTAGATACGAAACAACAACAGTTTCAAATAACTTCTTTTTTATTTTTACAAACGTAGAATAATTGAATTACTTACTGATAAATTATTTTTAAGTACATAATTCTTAAATAATTAAATAGACTCAAACAATTACGCTTATTGAATGAATCTTTTAATAAACACAATAGAATAGAGCAATAATTTGTTAAACTCTCCCAGTGACGTATTAATCGGTGACTTGTACCTATAAAGAAGAATTTCTTGAATATTATCTTTGCAAAATATATTACGTATAACGATTAGATTAAGTTTACAATAATTATTATCATTACATCATCATTGTCTACAGGACACAAATCAATTTGCACGCATTATCGTTTAAAAATTTAATTTTGATGAGGTCATAGCACTGTACCGATAAAAATTGAGCTATTTATTGTTATTTATCGTTTTAAGAATCAAAATTATCTTGAAAAACCCATTTTCATATGACATCACAATTTTTGAGAGTGTCATGGTCTGTCTATTATAATATTAATTAAATAAGTATGTATTTGGTTTTATTCTCTTCCTGATTTCCTACATCAAACAACCACTGAGATCTTGAAAATGGGGTAGTACGATGTTGTGTGTTAATCTTTTGCATATTGTTATGACTGTTTCTACGAGCAAAATTAGTTACATTTATTTACTCTGATTACAATGAAAAGCGTTTACATGCATTATTATTTTGACTTGACTTAGGGGCAAGAAAACTTGACTGGAGTCTGGATTGTGCGGAAATGTTGCTCGTAAAGGAGATGTTAATATATAAATGGATAATTTATATCTTTGTTAGATTTGTATTTTGATTATTGCTTATTTCATTTAATACAATGTCACAATGTTTCGTCATATTTTATCTGCTTCAAAATATGATTAGAAAAACTCACCATACGAAATCGAATTTCACGCCAATACTTATTAGGTATTACATCAGCTGATTGCCTAAATTTTGATATATGAATATTTGTATTGTCTGTATCAAAATATATTATCAATGTTCGTCCAAGTCGATGAGTAATAAGACTGTTATTCTTATTGTAACATTATGCACGGTGTTGTTATCTTACAATTTATCTATAAGTGATCTTCCGGCGGAATGTTATTTGAACTGATAATTATTCGATGTGAAACTATCTCAATTATTCGTTAAACAAATAGAAAATTTTACAGTTTATTTAGCAGAAAGCATGCGCCAGGGTGGCGCCTGCGCGGTTACAACAAAGACCACATTGTTTTGTTTACTTACAAGGTTCGTTTTGTTCTTGCATGTCAAATGTCGCAACATTGGGTTTATGAGCGCGTCAAGTTAATCATATTCCAGGATCGTATATCATTTTTATCCACATTGTTATATTATTTAACTCGCTTAAGCCTGTGTGTTTGGTCGGATGTGATTTTGTTTATATTTAGCCAAATCCTTATTTTTTCTCTATAACGTTAAAGTAAGTACAGTAAAAGCTCTTTCGGGTAATAGGTTCCGTAAATGTGCAGCGAATAGAGAAATCGTGAATATGGAATGGTAATTTGTATGAGGTTATAGGGGTTATGTTCCTAGGCGACGAAATAAAAAAGCAAAGACAAAGAAATCAGTTTAATTGAAGTTTTTGACCATAGGTACATATTTGTTAATTACCAGCTACCATTTAATTAGGTATTATCTTCAGGTTTAAGCAATGGCTTAGCACTTTTACTCGTTTTTCTTTTTTTAGTCGAAATTATAAATTCGTAGTTGTAGTTCAGGCGTTTACTAAGCATAACGAATGATTTTATATAGGTAAATACATATAATACCTACATAATATATGTATGTATCGATGTACCGATTCGATCCGAGAATAAAGAATTTTAGGCCGCGAATATAGGAATTAGGTGGCATTTTTTCCATCCGCGAATAGTGTAACCGCGAATGAAGGAAGCGCGAATAAGGAGCTTTTTGTGTATTAAGTTTAATAATTTCAAATTGAAGTTGGAATATTATATATATTCAATTCCCTTATCAATATAAAAACTTTTACCAAATTGTTTCTAGTTTATTTTATAAGTACGTTGGTAGGTACATAAATATATTCTATAACATAACGAGCAGACAGACATGCGAATAAAAATTTTAGTAAGAATTGTAGAACTGATGACTTGGAATATTACAATCATGAAAATTCCACATAATGGGTTGCATTATAGTGTTAAAAATTTAGAGAAGGACTTTATAAGTTCTAAATATATACTTTAGAAAACCTCTCAACCTTACTAAAGATTTTTTCGTAATGTTGGGAATAACTGCAACTCTGACGCGTTAACCTCCACCCATAAGACGAACAATTATATAAATCACTAGCGGTCCGCCCCGGCTTCGCCCGTGGTACATAATATTTACGTTTTCTCTACATAAGAACCATCCTCGTACTTCAAGGAATATAATAAAAAAAGAATTATCGAAATCGGTTCAGCCGTTCTCGAGTTATGCGATTACCAACACATTTTGCGATTCATTTTTATATATAAGACTAGCGGTCCGCCCCGGCTTCGCCCGTGGTACATATTTACGTTTTCTCTACATAAAAACCATCCTCGTACTTCAAGGAATATAATAAAAAAAGAATTATCTAAATCGGTTCAGCCGTTATTTTGCGATTCATTTTTATATATAAGAAGATAAACATTATGCATGTAACTATAAACCACACAATTACGTAATTAAGAAGTAATAAAGATTTGGCGATAAAATCAGAACAAATGAACATAGAGTTACATTACAGCGGTGTCATATAACGTTTTAACATAACGGAGGTCAGGACAGTGGAAGTGGTCAATGAATGAGGCACAATAAAACCATATTCTAATTTATCGGAGACCCGTGGGCTGGTACTAAACTTAAACAAATATCTTGTTATAGTCTATAGGGATGTCCTGTTGCTATGAAGCGGTTTTGGTAATTACAATGTGAAGGAGAATGGTAATTGTTTGATTTGCTGATTTTGGCTTATTTGTTTTACGAGATATGTTCCAGATATTTACCTGGATATTTAATATTTAGTTATGTATGTACTGTGTATCGCTTTCTAGCTTATAATCCGGATAAATGAAAATATAGAGTTAATGTAGAGACTTTCACTTTGAAACATTTTTCCTCCTAAGTTTTAAGACGAGACGATGGGATTTTTGTTCTCTTATGCTCTCTCATTTCATTGCAATAATTAGCTACTACATTTTGATTTTACTCATTTTTCCATTTCACATTAATATTTATCAGTGAAATATTTCGTAGTAATTTATTGAAAAAAACATGCTATAAGTACAATTATTGTTCTTCTAAAAACAAGTTTCTTTACAGAATTGCTATCACTTTCATTTTTCGCCTCTTTCCGGTACTTTGATATTCAAATAGATGTAATAAATAATAATCGCCGGAACTGGCTTTGTGATATGATAAGCAGCATTATGACGTGTTTTCTTTGAAATATTTCGAGTAGACTCATTTTATGTCATAGATAGTAATAATCAAGTGATGATATAATGAACTTATTCTTGAGAATGTAATCATCGTATATGATTATTGCCTCCTATTCATTTTAAATGTAAGTAAATAAAACTATCGCCTAGACTCTAGACCTAGAGACCATAAATAATTTTATTGCACCTAGTCCGGCAATATACTGAAAAGAGTCAAGTAGTAATTGACTTAAGAGCCTAGAGGTCTATTTATATACTTGATTTTGCGCGTAACACCAACAAATCCTTCAGCGGACTGCAGTTCTATTATTGCCTATGTATAGAAAAACTGTAAAAAAAAATGTCGTTATGTATCTTTAAATGTTGATGATACTTCTAAACCGTATATTAATACCCAATAAATAAATGAACAAAATTCTCTTTATTTATAACCACCTTCCCTGGTACTTGGTAGACGTTGTTGTGCCCCATTGCCCCTTTTTCGTGATTTTTTGCACGCCTCATAAGCGAAGCGTTGAGGTGGGTACTACTGTCACTTCGCGCAAAACATCTGATTTTTCAAACTTAAAATGTCTTTATGTATCATACATTGCACTTGTAAGATAATACATACACACACATATTAAGAAAAAACACTATTTTTAACATTCATGATATTTTTGATGTCATTTTTGTTATTTAAACTAGTTAAAAAACAGTTTAAAAAAGTTCTGTCTTGGACGTCCGTGTGTCTGTATGTGCGGAGGATTTTCTTGTTAACACGATAGCGACCGAAATACTTTACTAATCGAGTCTTTTTTTTTTCTCTTACGCTTGAGTATGCTCAGGAATAGAACCCTTTCATTTTTCAGGGTCTGATTCGATGTGGTTTAATTGTTATTAAATAAACAAAAATAATAATTAATAAATAATTATTAAAAAAAAATTATGAGGCGTGCACTTTTGGATTTTCCAAATTATTTTTCTCTATGAGTGCAAAAAACTTTAAAATAAAATTAGCTGTTCTCGAGTTTTGTGCATAGCAACACATTTGGCGATTCATTATTTTTATATAGTAGTTTTGCTGGATTTGAGTTTACAGCTATACTTTTGAAATGCACCACGAAACGATTTTCAGTAACCTTCATACACTCGTAAAATTCAACAATAAAGTACCTTGGCTCACACATAATTCCTGTGAGAGAATATTGATTATCATGTAACTGTGAACATTGTTTTTGTTCGGTCTACCTACATTTATAAACAAAGCTTGCTTAGAACAATTGTTAGATTATATTATGATATACGGCCATCATTTGGTGCACGTGAAAAATATTTTGAGAAAATATTAGGCGAAGATTAAACATCCGTTACATTGATTCTTTCTTTTCTTCAAACCGATTTGAAGCATTTAAGGAAACAGATATAAGTAAAAATAATTGATTTTAGTCTAGCTGACTCTTCATCTGTGGTCAATTTTAGCGTAATTTTGTTTTAAACAAAAAATGACATTATCTCGTCTTATCTCGTCCATCATGATGACATAGCCGTAGATTGGTACCTGATAAAATAAGAACATCAGATAATAATGGATATCATCGCAAACAATGTTATTTACTTGGTCAAGTAAATGAGAAACGAGAACTCGGCAATAATGTTGAAAAGTCCATTTCCTTGTTTGTTAAATTAAATACAAATAAACTTACACTTACATTTTTTAACAAAATAATGAATAGCTGTTGAATATAAAAAATAATTTTATGGAATGCTTCAGTTCCTTATCATAAATAGAATAATTAAGAATAATTATTTGGATTACCCATACTACTTAAAATATCGCATTGATATTTTAAATTTTTGAAACGCTACATTAATTTTTACAGGTATCAGTAAGTCATGAATATGTATTTTTTATGATTTTAAACTCTAATTGCAATTATAAAAATTGCGCGGGAGTAAAAAGGTTTATCGAATAACAAATAATACACAAAGGATGACATTCGCAAAGAATATAAATAAAATAAAGTGTGTCAAAATCGTTAAAGTACTCCCACGTAAATTTTGTCTATATTACTAAGCAATTGTTCACTTGATAGATAAATTGCTGGGTATTCTTTGTAATTGTCTGCAAAAACTATTGTCAGCGTTCAGTCATGAGGAAACCCGACTCCATCCCCATTGACGTTGTTGTTGTTAGAGGCACGTGCTTCTTGCGATAAGACAAAAGCGATTTCAGATGTGAGCTTATACATCGATGCAAATATATCAGTTACACACACACACACACACACACACACAGACACAGAATCATACATACATATATAGAGTACCTACACACCTACTAATGAGCTTTGAGGTCAACGTTTTGATTTAAACATAGCTCATAGCTGTCATGCGTGCAGATTCAACATAATTCATAACAGTAGCAGGAATGTCGCTATCTTTTTGAGCTCCAAAAAATGAAACACCTAATGTACATGTTAGTACGAATATTTAATTTAATATTTACCTCACGCTGTTCGTTTTTTGTGTAGCTTCCCACGCGTCTGTTGTCTCGGCGAAATATCCAATTTCTCTTGGTCAGCGATACATGATTTGCATTTGGTAGCAATTGTTTGATACATCTTTTTGTAGAATACAAAACATACGTGATTTTTAATGAGAATTGATATCTAGCACGTGTTGAAAATGTATGTTATTTCTATTTGCATTGTATTATTTTTATTGAAAGAGCTGAGGTGATAAGCTTTTGACAATAAAATTCTTCAAACTTACAAGTGTAATTAAAATTTAAATTATTGTATTTTTTCATATTAAGTTGAATTTTATAAAATAAGCAATAAATAGTTTGCGAACATGCGACAATGCATTTTTTTCTGATTGACTGCGTCATTTAATTTAATTTTAAGCACTTAAGGCTGCAGTCTAGCAAAATTGCGTTTTCAACAAGTTATTTGACAATTTTTTCCCGGCTAATGAAATGATAAATGAATTTTTTGAAATGAATTTTTTTTTCTTGTTTATCAATTAGTATTATATACGCAATGCGCGTGAATTTTTTCACATTTATAAAGTTACTTTATGTTACCTTAATCAGGCCTTCAAGATAAGTCTCTTTCCCCCAAAATCATTTCGAGCTAAGTTTGTGCACTCACTACGTTGCAACCGATTACAATTTACATAATCTGATCAGCGCATTATTATCCTTATATAGTCGTTATTAAAAACTGCTGAATACAATTGCCGAAAAACTTATGATTTTCTTAATTAGAGCGTTATAAATTCATTAAATTTCCCATTTTTTGCCTTACAAAATCGATTGATAAATACTGCTAAAAGTTATTTTTTCCATTAATTTATTCGAGTTGGTTGAAGACCAATGAGTATTAATCCTTTAAAAAAATTTTTTTTTGAATTTTGATAATTCTTTAAATATTAAAAAAATATTTAAAATAATAAGGAAAAATCTTAGCGAATTTCTTTAGTCGCGCTCCTTGGGCCGGAGCGTTCTGACGTGTGCTCTACGCTCGATTTTCCTTCATACCGAAGTGAAAGTTGCTCTACTTCATTAAATTTAATATTTTTGTTAATTGATTATTTTTATCTTAGTTTTGTGCAAATATTCGTATTTTTAAACATTTGATTTCGATATGGAAAATAAACGAAAAAAATACGCGTGTAACTACTAGAAAAAAAATTATCTTCGAACATAAAGTTAATGAAACCATTAACTTTATGTTCGATTGCAAAGGTGATTGGCAACAATTTCTTTATTTTACGGGGTGTCAGTAAAGGGATGTATATTTCTTTAAAACTAAAGTAAGCTCATAAATTTTCTTATAATATAATTTTTTTGAAGTTCCAAAAATGTTTATTTTTCGTTTGAGAAATACGAAATATAATATAAACTTGTATTGAGAGCTTGAACTTCCCAAGTTCATCCGGGGGGAAAATGATTTGTTTACTCCAAAATTGATACGAGGTGTTTTAATTTTTTCTTCTAGTCATTTTCAACGTAGCGGCATGTTGTTTGATTATTAATTTTGTAACTTAAATACAGGATGTTGGTTTTATATTCTGATCTTACAGACGCGCTGACAAATTTAGTCCACCATTTCTAGTTTAGTCTAACTACAAAACTACCAAAAAACTCTAAGTACCAATATTAAAACGAATGGATTATTATCACATCATCAAAATTCAGTGGGGTTGAGAACTAAACAAACAGAAGTAACAGAGACGCGAAGAATAAAAAAAGAGGACGAAAACGATAATTCGTTGATGCTTTCCCTTTTCGACGTATTGTTAGGGTACATCACCAATCTGCAAAAAACAAAACTGATGATTCCCAATTGCTGATTAAAAATGAAAAACAAATAATCGACAACAGTGGTGAAAATTTGCTGATCACAATGAAACATCCTTCAGTGGTAGCAGATTTACTCATTTAAAATGTATCGGTGAACAGCGTAAAGGAGAGGAGGACAGGAAAACATTATGAATGTGGATGGTGGATTGTATACAGGGTGTAATCGATAAGTATGTGCAGGCGATTATGACGTTATTATTGCAGGTATCAAAAAACTTAAAACTGATATCGAAATTACTTTACCTAATGAGCAAAATGACAATAATAACTTTTTAAAAGTATAACGAGAAATATCTAAAAAATTTACTTTATACACTCCCATATCAAAAAGGGAAAATGGGACTAGTAGAAGTTAAATGTCTTATTCCGGCAAAAGACATGAATGCGGAAGATGCGGTTAAAAAAAAATTTAATATGCAAAAAATAACACTTTTGTCATAGATAAGAATCATGACTATTTTTTCCAAATTCAGGGACAACTAAACGTTGCAGAAGCAGAAGTCTGCTTATTTGCTGTTTGGACTGGAGTGAATCATTCGTTAAAAATAGAATATATAAAATAGAATATATAAAAAAGTATGTAACGTTTAGGCAAAATAAAATGATGGACCATTATTGGATTTTACATAAATTGCCTACTGTCAGAATTGATTGATTCGAGACTTCAGCATTCGATGCCCATCCAGGACCCATCCTATATCATTCAAGCGATTGAAAAAAAAGAGATAAATCCAGTGCAACCGATAAAGCATCAGAATGCTAGCAAAAGATTTATTAGGTTTATCAATATAAATCTATATATTATACATAATATAATAAATCTGTAGAAGACGCGAAGACTGACATCCGCGCGGACGGAGTCGCGGGCGGAAGCTAGTCAGAAATAAATATCTTTTGTTTTCATTTGCGTATTTTTCTATTTTATAATTTTTTAACACAAACATTACATTTTTTTTAATAAATACAAAATTTGTTTATCCGTTTTATTAGTTATACTGAACAACTTTCACTAAGAAACTTAGGTCGAAAAAAATGTATAGAGTTATGCATTTTGTATGGAAAGCTTATTTTTTTTTATATTTCGTCCAAATTTCTTTGTAAAAGTTGATCAGTTATATAAACATGAAGTTGAAGATATCAACAGAAAGTATTCGCAAATTTTGTGTACTGATAAAAAAAAATCACCCGGTGTAATTTTCACGAAAATTGTTTCAAATTGTCATTTTTGGTACTTATTACGAATATTAAATTATACGAATGATTTAATTTTTAAAAATTAAGTGGAGCAACTTTCCCTTAGTACATTTGTATTATTTACATATAGGATGACAGGATGCATTTGTTTGCACTACTAGACCAAGCCCTTAAATTAAGTGGGCTCGTCTAATAACAATTTAACTACGTGTCATATAAAAGTATACAAAACTGCATAACAGCATTTTATTGTGATGTCAAAATCGCACGTAAAAACAAATCGTATGAAGTGGGTGCCGCAAGTGCATTGACCGGATCTTATTTAAAATGCTTGTATGAAAATCTAATTCCATGAACGTTTACTATAAGCATGAGATAGTGAAATATAATACGGGTTACTATACATGTAAATGTTTCTGATAATTGCTGGGTATCAATTATGGGTGACCATATTTAAGGGCCTTCTATTGTCAGTCTTGATAACTCTATATTAGATAGTAGGTACCTACATAATATGAGCAATGCAACTATAGCTTATTATTGTTTATGCAACCTCGGTTTCGGTCATAAATTACACTTACATATTTTGCTCTGAGATGTTGCCAACTTTTTTAGGGTTGAAGAAATTGTTAAACTAAAATATAAAATTTATGGCGACCTGTAGGCTGTAAGTCACACAGCACACTGAAGAGAAGTATGGCATTACGCTACCGCCCTCTCATCGCTATCGACAAACAGAAAATACTATAATTTTTTCTCCACTCTACTTTCGTTATTTATCCGACAAATACGATAAACTCCCACTGGATTGAGCCGCCGAAACCACTAACCAGCGCTATCATTCCTTTTTACCATTACTTAATTAGACTCCTGAAGAATCGCCATACTGGTACAAATGACCAAATATTTAATATCATTATCTTTCGGTCTACCATTGCTACAATAGCTGATGAAAAATATCACCGCAAACGCGCTTTTAACGCTTTATAAATAACGTTGTTAACATTGATAGAGCCATGATAGAGCCTCTATCTTTGTACAAGGGGCGAATATAGGACCGATGAAAATTAAATTGAATACCTATTTATTATTATCATTAATAAATGAATATGTATATTTAAACAAGCATTTCTGCAACATAGTCCTTGCATTAGCTGAAAAAGGAGTCATGTAATAATTTTATTTTAAACTAAAATCAGACTTTAATATAGAAAGTGTGTGCTACATTTTCATTAAATCTTAATAACGTCAATGTAAATACGTGATGAACGAGGCGAATCTTGTACTAATTTTGATTGCATAATAATCAACAAATCGCGGAATTGTAAATTATATCGGTCGCTCAATAAAAACAGCTGAATTGTGTAAAAAAGAACACGGATTTATTTTCTTTTCACTTAACAACAGAATTAATATAACTACTATTTGATACAGACGTATACAAGTGACTAATTAAACGGTGTAAGGTGTTTGTGTTTTGTGAATCATGAAAATGAAGAAAACTGTGACTTCTTGTATACGTGGAAATTCGTTTTGTGCTAAGTATTCAACTAAAGTTAATACGATTAAAATGTTTCCTGAGGTATGTTTTCCTTGATTTTACACTTATAACTCTTGATTATGCGATTTTCCTCTTTGAATGTAATTTTTCACTTACGATACGTACGATGTACGAAAGTTATTTTTTTACAACGTCAAGGGGTAAGTAGGTATGTATGTACGTGAAGGTAGAGTCTACATCAAATCTAATGAGTCAAGCCCCAAAACTCCCATCTTTATATTGTTTAATAAAAACGAATTATTTTATGTTTAACTAATCATTTGGAAAAACAATATCTCTAAATAATTTGGCATCCTGTCCATGATAACACATGAACTGTTGATATATTTTCACAATAACGTGACGACACTTTCAAAATGAAACACAATTGCAGTAAATTCATTCAAATAAGTCAATTACTAGTTTAAAATCCCAGTGATGATGAAGACATTGAGTCAAAGGATCTGAAAATAGTGCAAAAGGCGCCAAACCAGGGTCGCCAGAAGCCACGTATACCATGAGATGGCAGACGACGCCGCTGTGTCGCTGTGTCAATGCTTTCTATTTCTGCGTTAAAATGGCGCTTTATTATGACCATTTTATCGACTTTTGAGTAAGCCGACTGGAATATTCTAGATATAGGTAATAGGCGTAATTCTAATGTTATTTGATATTTCTAATGTTCTCTAATTTTATGGTTTGCGATGTACCTATTATAATTTTCATTTTTCTTTAATTTGAAATTACCAATGCATGTATAAAAATTATAAACCTAGAAACCTATTTAATTCGTTGTGTGGCATATTAACACATAGTTGATACAAATAGTCTAGTTTATAGAAGAGTATTTCAGAATATAGACCTAAAGGCTAAAATAATAATATTGTTTGCATTTAAGGTAGAGTTGCAAACTTTAAGGTACAGATAACAAAATAAATTCACATTCCTACATCAGCAAAGTCAGCGATATCAAACTGTTGAATGATAAAAAGGACTTTTAATGTTAGTGTTTTTGGAAACTTGATTTTCGTATTTTGGACATGCTTGCAGTGACCCGAGGTACCGACAAAAAAAAACAATAATTTATAACTTATGGTTTTATATGGGGCCTCCATTCTTGGCTGTATGAATTAATCGCTTCCATATTTGAATGGGACTAAACAAAGAAATGTAAGCTTCATTTCATACTGTATAAAATTCAATAATCTTTATTGAGGTTAATCTTATTACTTTAAATTTTATATAAAATCTCTATTCTCTATATTATTGTAAAGTTGTGTAACTAGTATTATTTAAACTACTGCCAGGAAACTAGGTAGGTACTTTAAAAATAACCTTTAGAGTTTAGACTAAACACGCTAGAGATAAAGAGATATACCTAGGTATAAGGTACCCACTTAACTCTCTAATCGCGTTCGCGTAGAAGTAAAATATATATATAGAGAAGAGTTGTATTAAATTAAATTGTTAATTAAATTTAGTTTTATGACAATTGCGTATTTTTTATTTATTGTAATAATTACATTCGATCCAAATAAGTACTGAACGGCAAAGTTGTTATATTATGGCTCTCAAGAGTCAAGACACAAAGTAATAATAAATACACACATGCGTATTATACGTATGTACTTAGTATTATATTTCATTTATCTTTACTCGTTTATATGTATTGCGGATGAAGTGCGTAATTATTGCTGTCACTTTTTCGTTGTCTAATGAATGGAAGGAGTGAAAGAGACGGGACATGCGCAGGGGGACGTTCCCCTGAATTGATAAAAAGCAACAGTTGAGGCAGACGAAAATTCAGTTTGAACCGAAGCTTATGCGTGGTGTTACGTATTAAGCATCGTATGCATCCGCGTCGCTTTTAAAATGTGACTTAAGTTGAATGAATATAATAAATCATCATTATTTTGTAATATATTGTGACGAAACGAGAGTGTATGATATAAATGATTTCGAAAAAGACGTAATTTCAACGACGGTGACGTGGACTCATAACGTCTCAACACATTGATTGCGGGAAAATAAACAGAAAATAACGTGGTGATTTTGTCCATAAACAGTGACAATGGAATCTTAATGATAGTTTAAATTCACCACGAGTTTACACGTGACCGCCGAAAATTCTCGAAACCCGTAACATTTACCGTGTCATCCAGTGTTTATTCGTAGCGAAATAAGTGTTTTATCAAATTATGGTTGTCACGAAAATCGAAAATATGGCTTCATATACCACGTATACCGGAAAACCGAAAATTTTCTTTCCAAAGAAGGTAAGAGAAGTACCTACTTGGAGTAGCTACTATACATTCAATGTTTTTCAATAAAATATGGTTGTAGAAACAAAGTTTGTTCTGTGAAACAAAGTAGGTATCCAGTTTTAATTCTATAACCTACACATCGCTTTTCTATTACCTAGGTATAAATAATAATTAGTAAGCAAAAACATCAAACTTTATTATGTTTTCTAAACACAAATGGGAATTTAAAATAATAATGTAGGTACCTAGGTGTCTACAGAAATTATATTTTAAACACAGTCATTTAAGACATGCCTAGTTTTATAATCACACCAAAAAAAAAACTATAAATATCAGTAACCGAGTACCTACCTAGGTATATATGTATCATTAAATCGCCTCATAGATGGGTAGGTACCTAAGAACATTATTAAACCACATATAGGTACATACCTACATCTAATCTAATATTTTGAATAAAATTGATTACGTATGCCGAGCACAGGGCCTCTTTCCTTTTAATAATTGATTTTAAATTTTAATATATTTATTTTCACATCCTTTATCGTAGTTATTACATTTATACTTGTACCTTGGGTATATTTGTCTATACTTGTATGTAATTCCAGTAATAAACAAAGTTTTTATTAAATCCATAATATGAAGGAACTCGTTTATTTTTCTATGAAGCAATAAATTATCCGCTTATGATACCAAAAAGGAATCAAATACCAAAGGCGGTAAATATAATGAACCACAATAGATTTTTATGGCAAAATGCCGATTAAAATTAATTAATTAATGCACATACTAAACATAATATCTGGATAATTTCATAAATATTAATAAAGAACAACACAATTAGTGTAGTGATAAAAGTTACTAAGGTACCTTCGTAGGTACAATCTGACCGAATTGTGCAAACAAAAAGGAATTAGGTATTTTGATTGCCCTTTAACCTCCTAAGGACCAATGGCCTCATATAAGTACATAAACACCATCACCATTACCACCCAAAGCACCAAAAAGTTTTAACTAAATTACCAACCACCGTCCTCATCCGATGACAAAATCGAAAATTCGAAATATCTTAAAAAATACCGCGCTTTTCTGCCTATGATCACTGTGTAACGCTATTGGCTGAATTGAACTATTAGGTTTGGTAGGTAAATGGGTTATCCAATCACAGAATTTTAAAATACTTTAGTTCAAGTTTTTAAAATGGCTGGTCAACGTAACAGAGGTAAGTTAAATCGTTAATTATCATATTAATCTCTCACTTGATTTTCATTTGGTATTGAAAAATAAATAGTAAAAACAGTACAGGAACGTATTTTAATTAAATTTAACGAAACAATTCATATTGTATTTTTTAAATTCACGGATAATTTTTATGTGATCATGTGAGAACATTGGTCGTTACTTACAACATTATTTTCATTTTTTTTGTACTCAGTTGAAGACATTGGTAGTCAATGACTATAAAACATTTAATTAGTTAATAATTTATTTTGTTGTTTTACAGTAATTTTGAGTATAATTGTCCTGTTTTATGATTATAATTTATTTAAACTGTCAACAGGAATTACTATTGCAATCAAAATAAACAGTTATCTTCCTTATTTTTTCAGTTATTCGTGACGATTATAATATCATCGATTTCCTAGCCAACTGACGGAGATTTTATTCCTAGTGATGAAGACTTAGGAGACCCACCATTTGTTTCCAAATCGATTTTTAGTTAGCTCATTGATATTTCAAGTTCCTAATATTGTACTTCCAATGTTTTTATTTCTTTTTTTAACATATGTTCAGATAGTTTAAATATTTTATTACCTAATATGTAGTAAACTTACACATTTAGAATTTAAGAAAAACTGTTTTTAATTCTTTTGTATACTTTTTAGAGGTTATTGTATGATCTCATATGTTATAACATAAGTAAATAAAAAATTCTACAAGTAAAACCTAATTTTAATAAAAAAATTTTTGGATTCACTTAGGTCTGATGTGATCACATGGGAACAAAATAAAATGAGTTTTTTTTTTCAGAAATGTATTCTATAAGCTATATTTTACACAGATAAAAAATCCCACAAGTAAATTTTAACTCTAACAATAAAAAAAACAAAAAAATACCATTGGGTGGCAGGTCTGTTGTATTTTTATGTACTCAGGTGAGAACAATGGGTGGTAATGCAGAATAGGATTTTTTTAGCTTGGTCCTTAGGAGGTTAACCTAATTCCATCCGGATATTACAGCCTGCAGACGTCTCAGCGTTCAATCCGTTGAAAACTGCATGGAAAAAGGGTATGGCGACACAATAATTTGCTACATGTAGTCCTAATTCCGATATATCAAGGCCTTTTTGATATATTGTTCTCCTTTAAAGCAAAGTAATATTTAGATTTACAGTAAAAAAAAATATGTGCGTGTACTAAGTGTACACACGTAAGAAGTGAAACTTGTTTAAGACTTTATTTTTCAAAAAATAATTTACTATATGCAACTTTACAGAAGTACGTCGAATCAAAGATGGCGCGTAACGGAAAAATGTCACGCGTAACGAAAAAATGTTACACAAATTTTTTTCCAATCCCGATAAAGATGTTTCACTTCAAAATTTTGTCCATTCGCATCCAGATATTTCTGGTTCCATTCCTTGCGTAGCTGTAGGTAGGTAGTTAAACTACAAAAGAACACATTACAACTTCTCTTTTTAATTCACATGCGCTATACTTATTTGTTTAATATGGTTTAAATACAAGGTCCACTGCAATGCAAGCTGTACCTACGTGTAGATATATGAATGACCTACAAACATTGCAAAATGCGCGATTATACGGAGACTGAACCAAATATCATAAATTTAAAGGCGAGATTTCTTCAGCTCGTACACAGGTTAAAGGGTATATCCGCTGCATCTGGGCACACATTAAAACGAGGGAATTTAAACCTTGATATGATAATTGCAAGAATTTAAATCGTTCCACATGAAATTCCCTTTGATATGCCCGCGGTCTTGATAACAAGCCTCTGCATGCCCTAAAAACAACATGGTAACAGTAATTTAACTGCTTGCAATTTTAAACTGCTCGTGGAACTATGTTTAAGGATAAAAGCTGCCACATTTTGTAAACAATACATTAAACAAACGAACCGCTCACGCCAGACATAATATATTTGTTATGTATTATCAGTGTTATTATGCATATTATTTTGATTTCCTTGGTGATTAAAGTACATTTCCAAAGTTTAATGGAAATTCATAAAATTTTATAAATAATGTCGATTAGATAAAGTTTCGACATAAGTATTTTTAAGTATCGAACTGGTAGATAACATGACGTTGAATATGTGTTTTTCTGTTTTTAAATCTTTATTTATATCATTGAATCTTTATTTTCGATTATCTACAGTTAGTCATTCACATTCTTCATACGTGACCTCATATAATGCTCTCTTCCTATAAATTCCGACTTTCTTATCATTATTTAATTAACATACACTATTACCTAAATAATGTTTTATTTTATAAAAAATAACCGTAGGAAACCGAGATAGTTTATCTCCAAGCGGCTAAAATTATTCCATACCAAATTCTATCGTCATACTTTGATATCAACAAATCGGTAAATTCCAAGGTGCTTGATAGATCATGAAACAATCACCCATGCAATAACGCATCCTTGGCTTTTTTCTAAGACTATAAAACTGTCTCTACATTGAGAATATTCAACTTCTTAACTACTAAGCGAAATTCAATTTTAAAATTCACACTAACAATTAAAACAAACCATTATAAAACAAGACCAAGGCAACATTAGGGGAGCAACTTCAAATTACTACGATCAAGATTGTTACGCCATAAATCTTCGCCCCTTCATATCAACGATTTTAATTTAGATATCATTAAACTCCTCGCGCTAAGATAGGTCAAGGTAAATTGAAATAAATCATTAATAATGTATTGCCACTTCCTATAAAAATAACGACAGCACAGTCCACGTTATTGTTTTTATCAAGAAACTAACCAGTTGTATGATTTTTACTAACAACACTTTAATTGGTCGCGAAAAGTATTTTAGGTAGAGGTTACGTTAATAATGAACTTTGAATACTGTATTTAAATGCAAGTCATATTTACGACCTACTATTTGTTGCCAGGAAAACCCATTTTACAATTTGAATAAGTCAGCGCTAAATGCTCCAAATAGCTCCGAAAATATATTTTAAAACCCCGGGTACAATATTGGGATTTCCTTTAAAAGGGTGACCAATACATTCTCCACATTCCAACGGTACTCATCGGTGGGAACGTTAAAGTGCATTGAAGGAGTGAAGAATGCAGTTTGGAATGTTCCCGGATTCCTTTGTGCAACTTTTTATTTTCGGAAGCCATTTTACGACCCTCCAAAAAGTTATGTTATGTAATCATTGTTATAATTCAACTTTATTGAATCATGTTTTTGCAACAATTTTAGAAACAAAATTATGATATACCAATAGCAAAAATGAACTCACAGGAATGTCTGCAATCTAAATAAATAATAATACATGAATCAAAAGCTTGAATGAAAGCACATCTTAAATTTTTTTAACAAAGTTTGAAATTATACACTTTAATGAACTTTCCTCAGAGGAAACAACAGTGGGCGCCAAAAATAGCGTTTCCGTCGAATAGCAAGCCGTCTAAGTAGGAAGTCCACTAACACTCAGCGGTTGACTCTTCCGGCCGCCTACTGGCGCGTCGTTTATCGAGTTTTATAACGCACTTATGAGCTGCAATGCAATGTGCCCACGCGACGTCTTAAGCTGAATTAAATTGCTCGCACTGAATTCAAATTATTGGACGTTGACGATTTAAATCGCTTTATCTTCAGCCCACTGCTGATGATAACAACCGGCAATCACTGGCCGACCCATTCAGCTTTGTCTAAGGGCCTGTTTCACCACCCTCAAGTAAAGTGTCGAGTAGGCTAATCGCCAGTTAAAGTGACCCATAACTTCAAGTGCGAGTTTCACGACGTCCGAGTAGCACTAATCATAAGATTAACTGACCCGTAACTTACTTGCCACGTCTTCTGCCAATTAGCGTGATTTACTCGACGGTTAAGTATTGTCTGTTGTCATTTCTTGCATATCACCAACGATTTTTTTTAAATAAACGAATAAAAATGGATTTATTTGATTTAATTGATCATCAGTTGGATGAATTAGAATATTATTCGACACAACGAATAGCAAGGATTCGTGTATTTAAATTCCGTGTTGATTATTTTACGGACCTCGATGAAACTGATTTTTTCGCTAGATTTCGTCTATCGAAATATGCAGTTAACCAAGTGCATAACTTTATAAAACATAAAATAATGCCTACATCGCAAAGGTGCGTGGTATTTTTTAATTATTGAAGTGATTTTACTTATAGATTACCTATCAAATCATATTAATC
>CAJQZN010042780.1:0-78052 GCA_907164685.1 Colias eurytheme
AACGCAGTGTTTGTTTTTTACGACTAAATGAGACGACTGTGCATTTACCAGGATTGAGATCTAATTTATTTTGAGTACAATAGTAGTCTAATTTATTAAGGTCATCTTGAAGCATAGCAGCATCAGCAGAAGATTTAATAGTCCTAAATATCTTCATGTCATCAGCAAAGCAAAGAAGATTTGAGTGTGTGAAGCAATTTGGAATATCATTTATAAATACGCAAAACATAAGAGGACCCAAAAGGGAGCCCTGAGGTACTCCACTTGGTATTACCACCCAACTTGATATATAGTTACTTATTACAACTGCTTGAGATCTATTGTTGATATACGAGGAAAACCATCTGAGTAAGTTACCTCTAATGCCCATTATGTATAATTTATGCAAGAGAATCTTGTGATCTATGCGGTCAAAACATTTACTGTAGTCCGTGTAGATTACATCGACCTGATGGCCTGTCTCCATAGCATCAGTAATGTAATCATTCAGAAGCACCAGGTTAGTCACGGTTGATCGACCTTTAAGAAATCCATGCTGATAACTCATGAATGAGTTTTTAAATACTGCATAAACCTGGTCGTATACTATTCTTTCGAAGACTTTGGCTATGATACACAATTTAGATATAGGTCTATAATTGACAACTTCCAACTTAGAACCTTTTTTGTGGACAGGTGTAACAAATGCCCTCTTCCACATTGAGGGGAATTCCATAAGAGTAAGTGATTTCTTAAATAAATAGGCTAGTGGAATGGCTATTGAGTCGGCACATTTTATAAGAAACAGTGGACTGATTTCATCAGGACCTGCAGATTTCGAAGGATCTAGTTGGGATAATGCCTTTTTTATCGTATTCAAGTCAATGTTTATCGAACAAAGGTCAAAATTTGATTCAAAATTACTTAATTCCAGTTCAGATACATAATTTGATAAATTTGTGTCAGTTTTGTCTAGGAATGTAGAATAAAAATATTCTGAGAATGCATTACAAATATTGTTTCCGGATGTGAGTAAATTGTTATTGTATTTAATATTGCTAGGTAAGCCTTTAGATTTCGATCTACATTTGAAAAAGGACCAGAAGTATTTAGGATTCTGTTCAATGGAATTTTCAACAGAATTTATATATTTTTGGTAACAGTCATTTTCTACATTCTTAACTCTATCCCTTAACAGTTTGTATGATTCTAAGCTACTTAGGTTTTTGTAAATCTTGTATTTGCGAAAATGTTTAAATTTTTCTTTAATAATCTTTTTTAAAGCTGGTGAATACCAAATAGGAAACTTATTGTCGACCACGGTTTTGCTTGGGATGTAAGTGTGTATTAGATTATTAACAATCGAATAAAAATAATTCACACATTCTTCAATGGAATGAGTCCTGTCAAACTCTTGTGACCAATTAATTTTAAACAATTCTGCATTTATTCCCTCGTAATCCCCTTTGTTGTATAATATTTTCTTCCTAGTATTCGATTTTAAATACGATATGTGAACAAATTCTACATCAATTATGAGTGCTTTATGGTAAGGGTCGATCGGTAAAAGCGGACGGACACATTCATACACAACAATAGAATCGTTCGATAACACTAAGTCGAGTATTCGGTTGCTAGCGTTATGTATGAAGTTGTACTGCTGCAAACCGTGAGTGTATAATTCGTCAATAAACAAACATTCATCACCATTCGAATAGTTTGAAGGAAGAAGTAGACCTTCAGAATTTAAATTCCAGGATATATTACTCATGTTAAAGTCGCCCGCAATAATTATTTTATCCGAGGGGTGATTGAGAATTATATTATTTAGTGCTTCTAGAAAGTTATGCAATTGTTGAGAAAATGATCTGCCTAAGTTTTGTTTACAAAGATATAATACACATATGTGAATATTAATAAGTTCGTTATGATATTTAACACGTATAGTCAACCAGAGGTCTTCGGCAGATGATTGAAATTGCTCCTGTGACGTCACGATTAATTCCTTTCGGGTTGCGACAAGCACGCCCCCTCCCCGAGATTGTCCTGTCGCCTCATAATTCCGATCCCTACGCCACACTACATAACGATTATCAAAAAATTCCGAGTCCGATATACCATCCACAAGCCATGTCTCCGTTAACAGTATAATATCATACGAGGTTAAACATAAATTACGAAAAAATAATAAGGACTTTGTCCTTAATCCTCTAACGTTTTGATAGTAAATTGATAATTTTGTATTTTCATTAGCCATTTCGTTTTGATACAATCAATAAACGTTTAGATGTCACGTTATAATCGAATAGAACCATTAACGATTTAACCTTACGTACGTACGTATATTTGCAAGTTATAATAATTATTAGAATAATAGTTACTAGAACGTATAAAAGTAAGATAATTGATAGACTTGTGTCAAATACAACACGATGTTCCAAACGCTGCATTATCACATTCAAACCACTATTAAATAAGTACTTATAATATATATCATTTCTACAAAATAATGTTCCTAACATTTCAACCGAGATTAAATCAAAATAGTATTTAATAAAATATAGCGATTCCATAAGTTTATTAATAATATTCACGAGAGCTTGAGTGCGTATTAAAACCATTTGAACGTTAACGACATTAATTCTAATCATATAAGTGCGACAGAGAAAAGTGCAAATACTAAATTGCACGAGTTTGTACGGAATAGCAATAATCGGTAAAGAATAAGTATTCGGAGCATCTTTGCAACAAGCGACACAAAAGAAAAATACATCCACCCGCATTAGTAGAGAATAAACCGGTTCGACTACGGTTGAGGCATGGCTACAAAACACTTGGTATTTTGAACGAAAATTATAACATTTTAAAATAAATTGAAAACATAATATAGACAAATTTAAGCGTGATAATATTAATTGTTCGACTTTGATTTTATAAAATAAGCATTTGAATCGTTCACAATTTAGTTGTTTAACAAGAAAGAATGATACGGAATGGATACATATTATGACAATTTGTTTAAATCTGACTTTTTGGTAATTATTATAACAGGAGATGAATTATTTTTACGTACATGTATTTTACCGAATTTGACCCAGACGTAATCGTAGTGCTTATCCTTGGCAGTTAATTTGCAGCTATTCAGTAGGTTCTTCATTTCAGGGCTTAAATGGTCATTCACAAAGATGCGATTGTTAGAGTCTCCATATCCGATATCACGAGCTAGCAATTCCTTCGATGCTCGAGCCGCAGCAACAAAATCCTCCTTAACGTATCTGTTCAGGAAACTAATTATGATGGGTTTATCTTTTGTCTTCTGAGACGGAACACGATATAGGTAGTTGATGTGTTCCTTTTTAATACTGAAGCTAACTTTCTGACAGATATTGTCCACAACAGAATATAGGTTTTCATTTTTCTTTATAGGAACGCCCTTGATCTCGACATTATTTAATCTTGATCTTGTGTCGTTAGCTGCCAACTGAGCCTTTAGACAGGATACCTCCTGGTCAAGACTGGAGATTTTGTGATCAAGGCTTTCGAGTTCAACCAATCTAGCGTCCATAGTTGATATTTTATTTGCAAAATCATCAATCTTGCCACCTAAAAATTCGCAGCTTGATTTGATCTCACATAGCTCTTTTTTCAATTCATTCAACCCATTTAGTAGACTTGGCATTCCGGTGAGTTTGTTTTTCACATCTCGCAATTCTTTCATTATAGACTCGAGGGATATAGTGTCTGATGCTGGGGGTTGGTTTATATTTGATGAGTTCTTGCAATTGGTACACCTCCAGGCAGCTCGTCTCTCCACACCCAGTTTTCTCCAACCTTGTTCCGTTATTTGTGCACAGCCAAAATCGAAGTGTTTGTTGCATATGCAACATTGCACTCCTTCTTTAAATGTTGAATTGCATAACGCACACTCCATTGTTAATACTTGGATTAGAGAAAAGGTTTTGCACACCTGATAGAACGGGGCAACTACACTGACGTGTGTTTTGTATCGCGTCTCACAGATGATTAAAAAAAAAAAATACATACTTAAATAACTTTTGATATTCTGTGCTTTCTTTCTTAGGTTTATTATTAAATAATATTTCCTAACAAAATTCTGCAGGGATTTCTAAACCGGTTAAGATGATATTGTACTAAAACCTGAAATATCTTAGCAAAACCGGTCGATACACCCATGGAATATTATTTTATTTAAAATCCTCGTACCTATACTATATACTAACATGTTTTTCTTAGCCATAAAAACTTTGACTTTGGTTGGAACTTGGTTGGAAATTGCAAAAGATATTCTATACGTATATTGGCCGATTAATTACCGATTGAGATACTTTTTGTCTTCTTTTTAGTCTGTCCTCTTGTCAGTCCTCATTTTAAAAAGGTTTCAATCATAATGTATTAGCTGGACTAAGCATTTTTGAGGTCGTATTGGAGGAAAAGTACATTAATGGTAACATAAAAAATAAATGCATGAAACAAATTCTCAATTATGGAGTCCCAGGTATATTTACAACAACATATACCTATAACCTATTCGATATTTATTTCGAAAAGAAAGTCCAAGTAGCACGCATTATTTGAACATCGACCTGCAGGTTTACTATATTACGTTTTAAAACAGGAGTAATTCCAGTGTGCGTAAAATACACTACGCCTAGCGATCACGATATGTGTGTTTAAGACGAAGAGTTTTTTTTTTTAATTTTTAAAAAGTACTATAATACATTCGGCTTCAATTTTGACGCCATCCTAATATTATGTACAACCAACCATGGGAAAACTTGGTTTTAAGAGTATCTACCCAATACTATAATGAACATAATTATAGGGAAATTCCAATTTTGCACATATTATAAAAAAAATTATCGGAAAAAATTTAAATTATGTAAATTGTTTTTATAATTGAATCTGTAATTAGATTTTTTTTATTCCGTGTAAAAAACAATACTATAAGTTGAATCATATGTTTTTGACCATAAACATCTAATTTACTATTTTTTTACTACGTATCGGAGTAATTAGTGCCATCCGAGCCAAATGGGTCGGTTTTTAAGATTTTTTAATGCCAAGGTTTTCTGTATTGTACTAATCGAGGTTATATACCTACCTAATTAAAAAAATGGAAATACCACTACCTACATTAATTGCGAAAAACTAGCGTCTAATAAATTACATATATGTATTTTTGTTAATTTTGTCATTTTGAAGGTCTTAATTATATGGATTGAACTTTAAAATTTGTATTTAATTACTAAAATATACATTAAAAACATAATTTATTGAAATACGCAACGGATGTACGGTTTACATTTAATCGAAATACCATTGATAAAGTAATTAAAGGGTTTAAATTTTTAGTATACCTAGATAATATACATATTATGACATTTTAAGTACATAGTTGAAAAACTATTGATCACAAAATTTTATTTCACTAAGAAGAAGAAGTAACTAAGAATCTATACTAATATTAAAGCTGAAGAGTTTGTTTGTTTGAACGCGCTAATTTCAGCAACTACTGGTGCGATTTGATTTTTTTTTCGGTCGGCTTTATATCACGACGCTAAAACCAACAGGGGCGGAGCAATGCAAGTAAACCCGCGGGGTACAGCTAGTATAATATATTGAATGTGGTTTAGCTTATCATCCACAGATCACAGAATGTTTTCATCCTTATCTGTAAAAACGCGTAAACATAATTTTTCTTACTGTTATTTTTTTATTGTATTGTTACTAAGCATACAATTCGTCGACCTATACAAACGTCGTTAGCCGCTTCGAATTGTTAAAGTAAAACGTTTTGTGAAAACTAAGTACCAACTTGACAATAATGTGCTGAAAGGACGGTATTTAAATACAAATCTACTTACCTACATGTTAATTTGAATGTTACGGCCTTAAAACGAAGGCATTTATTATTATCAAGTGATTGGTACAAGAGATAATGAGACGTTGATTGTGACAATTGTTAGTAGTATTTAGTAATTTTACGTGATAAGTATTTAGAATATATTATAATCACAATAACAAACAGTCGTAAAACATTTACTCGCTTGTAATCATATAGATATAGGTATCCTAAACCTATATGCCTAATGCCTATATCTATTTCAATTTTACTACGAGACTGTATGGATATGAACTCTTCGAGCTGAAGTTTTTTATTGTTTTAAACTATTTAAACAACAATAACAAAGTAAAAACCTTGTAGTTATGAATTATTTACTTGAGAAAATATACGAACATACATACATCATTAAGGGAAACATGTTTGTTTTTAATTAACCTGTAAAAGGTATGAGATGAATTTGTCATAACGGACGGAAAAAGCTGCATTCATCAGTTTTTTCTTTAATTTAAAGCGGAAATAAAGGTTCCATATAAAATATTTAAACGGTAAAGCGATGCAAGTTAGTTTTCCTTGTAAAAGGCCATTATTGTAGATGTTTCCTATCTTATACACATAGTATTAACTTTATCGCCTGCTTAATTAACGAATAAACGAAAGGTCATTGCAAATAGAGGGATAACTATTTATTGCTATTCATGATAAGCGGCAAGAATTACAATATACATATTTAGTAAAATACGAAGGCAAAACGAAAAAGGATGAATTTTCGGGATGTGAATTAGCAGGATCATATTTTTAGTTTTTACGCTCGCATTGACTCGTTTTTACGCTTTTGCCTGGCTTTTATTAGCCTCATCAAATATATTATCTGGGCCAATACATATTTATGAAATTACGGGTGTGTTTTACTAATATTTTTTTTATTGCTAATTACTTCCTTTATAGTTTCGTATACTACTAATATTATTAAGGCGTTAAATTTGAAAATAGGAATTTTCTAGGAAAATCGTTTAGACTTCCGTTATATATTCAAAATTAATGCTCTTTGAAATATATTGCTGTCTACATAATTATACCATTAAATATTATATGGAAATATTATAGGTAGTTAATTAATTAAAGTCATTTTTGATAAAAGTTCTCTAAATGTCATATGATTAATAACACTCGAAAAATGTTGTGGTCGTCTTATTAGAATTCTGCCTTTACTGCCCAGAACTACATAATAAAACATAAAGTAACATTATAATATGTAATTAATTATCAAAAACCTGTTTTTAAGCCGTTTTTTGGATGTACATTGAAAATGTCACGAAATCGTGTACATCGTAGGAAGGCAATCGGGAAAAATATGCGTCACCTAATGGCAAATGCTGCGTGACAATGTACAACAACATTGTATTAGTTTCATAGAATAATTTTTACAGCTAATAGAACAAAATTATATACTTTAAATGAATTGCTAGGAATTCGAATGAAATAGTTAAATGTAAAAAAAAAAATAGTAGGTAAACTGTAAAGCGATTATAAAAGTGTCATGTTAGCTTTTCTCTGTAGAACTGCTTTCTAACAGTATAACATTATGTAACAATTTGGTTCCACTTGTTTAGAACGATTATATAATAGTGTATCACTGGTTTTGAAAGCAGTCCTAGTTTGGTCCTAGTCCTTGATATGTTAGAATTAAAATAAAAAAAATATGCTCCTTTTACAGATTGTAGGTTCTGTAACGTTAATGTTAAGGTCAATAATGTGTATTATATCGATCGGTCTGAGCATGATGTTGACGATCTCCTCCAAGGAGAGAGGATCATTAACTTCAAATTTGCTTGCTACGAGGATTCGCTCTAACTTCTCTATGAATTAAAAAGGAATTCACATAGTGTTTCCTTAACACCAGGAAGTGACTTGGCAAGGCATTGCAAGGCTCAAAACAGGAAATATTTCCCACATTTCATTTGAGGCAACATTCAGTGCATATCGAAGAATTCTCAAAAATCAGGTTTCGTTCTATGCATACTAATTTAAGTTGTTTAATTTGAATTTTGCAAGAATTTTTAAATGGATTTTATTTCCTTTTTTGCTGCTAGCTATTTTATTATTTTAGAATAACTACGAATTCAAACTTAGCATGTTTATATGTAATAAAAGTTATTTTTTTTGCTATTCAATTATTTTATGCGCTGGTCGAGTTTTCCTCTAATTGGATTCGCCTACCGTATAATTATACGTTATACATACATAAGTATAGTGTATATGTACATAAAAATATGAGTATTTTACAAATATATTCTTGATTGGAATAAAATCGATAAATTAAAAAAAGAAATGTTTGGTTTTTATGAAAAAACTAGCGGTCCGCCCCGGCTTCGCCCGTGGTACATGTTTACGTTTTCTCTACATAAGAACCATCCTCGTACTTCAAGGAATATAATAAAAAAAGAATTATCGAAATCGGTTCAGCCGTTCTCGAGTTATGCGCTTACCAACACATTTTGCGATTCATTTTTATATATAAGATTTATCACGTGAAATGTCCATCGTCTTTAATTTCGTTTGTCGTGTTGTGATTTTCGTCACGGTTACGGCAAAATTAACTAAAATGAGGATTGACAACGCCAGCAATTAATAAGGCAATTATTATTGTTATCGATTGAGTTTCCTGTTGCTTGTTTTAAAAGACACAATTTTCATTTAGGTACGACGCGGACGTAAGTTCATAGCCACACAATTTTAAAATCATTAACTGAATAATATAATTATTCGTCGATTGCTACTTGCTACTTTTTTTCAGTTGGGTTTATTATGCCTTTATTAAAGAGAGTTTTAAAGCACAAAAAAATATGTTTGCAATTAATAACGTCGACATAGTGTATACTAGCGAAGCTGTATCATTCCCGCCAAAAACTTTGTGGATAATTAATAAATTATTTATTTACTAAACGACAAAGCAAACGTGACAAAGGTATACCCATAGACTCACAGGTATTAGAGTTGTACAATGTAACATTGTTACGATGTTCTCACGTTCCGATATTTTATTACTTCAACACCTATCTATAAATATATTAACCACATGCTGAGTGTCAATTAAACTTGCGTACATAATAAATAATAGAACAATGAAATGGAGAAAAATGCCGAGGGAACTTTTAACACAATTGTTTAAACATAATGGATGTATAATGGATAAGGATATAATTTTGCTTACAGCATTGTAAGTGGAATTTAAAAGGAGTCAAGTCATTTGCAGCTAATTTTATTAATAATATATCAAATCTTTCAACACACCTAGTTTTAAATGTCAGTTTTTTGCAATAACATTATCATTACAACGTAATCAAATTGGGGTTTATTCGAAAACAATCATGTATTCTCACGGGTAATCCGGAAAGTAATGGATTTACAATGAACCTTATCAAACTTGTAATCTTTACTAGATAACTCATAACTCATAGTAAAAACTTAGATCCGTTTATGTTAACAGTTGCTATAAACCTTTTGAAGTTCAACTGCTGGTTTAATTGAACACGAAGTATTCATGTATTGTAAAATGTTTAAATGTAATTGTAATGGTGGATTTTTTTATAATGATAGACTTATAGGAGACTGATAGACCGAATATACAGAGAAAATATATTTATTAAAATCTTATAAAGTGTGACAGATCAATACATACTTATTAAATTGCCCACTATAACTAAGTAGACCTTAAATGAACAATGAATTAATTGATTTAGAAAGTTTAAATGCATACAAATATTATGTTTACATTAAATAAAATAAATTTCAATAATTTAGATCATCATAGTAGATTATTGAAAGAGCAAGGCTATTGAATGTTTTTTTTAAACTGTCACATTTACATGTTTTGAGATACATAATCTTTTACTATTTTTAAAATATTCTTGATGTTTATTCTGCATGGTCTCATATTAATAAAAAAAAGACTGGTATCTAGTATGGGTATTCTTATAAAAATATGAACTAGGTATAAAAAGGTGTTCAACTTCTGACAAGATGTTTTTTCAATTTCAAAATAAGTACATAAATATGTTATACAAATGAAATGAGCTACTCGTAGTTAAGTGGTGAATGAATTAGTTTATGGGTAATAAATTAATATCGAAATCGAAAATGATTAAATAATTAGTTTGATATATTAGTGTGATCTTAAGTATCGAAGGATTTGGTCGATGCTATCAGTTGTACGTTCCATCTTGAGAAATACTGACGACTATACGAAAATATAAAAATTAATTATTTTTTTATTGTAGAATGCTTGGTTTTAATTTCTGAATTTTTATCTCAGTGTAAAAAGTGTTAATAAAATGACGATAGCGGAGAAAAACGTTGAATTTAAGTCTAGTGAAACTAGACGAATTGTGAAAAATGTGGTCGTCATCAGCTTGGCTTTCATGGTCCAATTCACCGCTTATAGTGTAAGTAAAATATTTATTTACCTAATTACGTTTACACAATAGTAGTCTTTTAATACTTTATACTTTATAAAGCGAGGAATCTATGAATGAAATTGTTTTAATTAATTTTTAAACATCCATACTAATATTATAAATGCGAAAGTAACTCTGTCTGTCTGTCTGTTACTCAATCACGCCTTAACTACTGAACCAATTTGCATGAAATTTGGTATAGAGATATTTTGATACCCGAGAAAGGACATAGGATAGGTTTTATACCGGAAATCCAACGGGAACGGGTTTTTCTTTGAAAACGAGGGCGAAGCCGCGGGCGGAAAGCTAGTTAACTATAATTAAACTATTTCAACGAAAGTGATAATTAATATCGCAAAAATTAATTGCTTTAGAAATTCCTATTATACAACTGTATGTGAATACCTGTATTGTGAAGGAGTACCAATATATATTTTATATTTGAAATATAAGAATAAGAAATATAAGGAAAACAAAGTATGCTTTGCTTCTTATAGTTATAATTTATTCAAGAATAGATAGATATAAAATTACATTAATTACCCGTGCGTATCTATCACTAACGCAAGTATGTATTCAGAGCTTGCTCTGTTTTTAGTTTTTACAAACATGTATTAGTGCCTACATAGACTGTAGATGATTATATTTTTCTTAACATTTTTTATATTAAAATGTTCGTCAATCTTAAACCTATTTTGCAAGTGCATATCTATTGGAAAAGTAGGTTTAAAAAATTGTTGAAGGTTTTATGTTCCAAATTTTAATGCATTTCGTATTAATTAAATACTTTTTATCACACAACGGAAAAGTCACATGTTATCAAAAATATATTAGTTTTGACCTTCCTTAAAATATCATTATTTTTTAATACGACTAGGTAGGTACATAGGTACCTTCATTGTAAATGTAAATATTAATAGACTGCAGTAGACTATTAAAGCTATAGGTATATCATCTATTTTATAAGAATTCTTCTGTAGGTTTTAACGACCTTTTCATACGAGATTTTTTTTATTACTTCACTTATATAATTTTGGTATAAATTTTCACAGGGGGCGGCCAACCTTCAGAGTTCAATAAACGCGGAGGCCGGTCTCGGAACAGCGTCTCTGGCAGCAGTGTATGCGGGACTTATATTCTCAAATATTTTCCTTCCTGTGGTTGTTATCAGGTACGTGATATTAAAAATACGATTATTCAGAGATGGGTTAATTTGTTAGGTATGCAGTAGGCATGCTATAGCATCTAAGGCCATAGAGTGCCATAGCGCAGGAAGAACGGAAAAATATATAACCGTTCCACAAAAAAGATGGAAACTTCCGCTCACCTCGGTACCGCTCGACTTTAATCAGGATAAAAACTTTTAAAAATAATCCTTGTATCCTTCTAATACGTAATGCATGTTTCTTTGAATATTTGAGATCGGTCAAACAGCTACGACATTGGGGCCTTCAAGAAAAGAGCTTATTCGTCCATAAAAGGCCGGCAAAGCAACTAGAGTGTTACAAGTGTTTATGGGCGGTGGTGACCACTTAACATCAGGTGGCCCACCTGCCCCTTTGCTTGCTCTGACATAAAAAAAACAGTTTTTTAGATTAATCTTTTTAAACATTCACACATTGACTACACAAGTAGAGGGAGTGATTTTGTTGCATTTTCTTTCCGGAAAGTCAATAACAGACCTCTAAGTTTTATGAGATCATTTTTTCAAATAATATCCAGGATCGAATCTGCGAACCTTTAGCCATAACGCTCCAACACTTATCTAACCATTGTACTATGACATAGTCACCATGTGAGGAATCCTACTTAACCATTAACATTAAGTAACCTGTATTGAGGTCTATAATAGATCTGTGCCGGCATCAATATATTCGTATCAGCTATGTACTTGGAGATCTATTATCACGATTCATTTATCTATTGTTAAATTTGAGATGCGTTGAGTGTTGACTCCATTTTTATTTACCTAATCTTTGTACCTTCAACTTGATTTGAATTTATATTGAACTAGCGGTCCGCCCCGGCTTCGCCCGTGGTACATATTTACGTTTTCTCTACATAAGAACCATCCTCGTACTTCAAGGAATATAATAAAAAAGAATTATCGAAATCGGTTCAGCCGTTCTCAAGTTATGCGCTTACCAACACATTTTGCGATTCATTTTATATATAAGAAGATTGTTCTAACTTCTACGGAAACCTGTTATAATTTATGAGATACTTATTTAAATCACTATGTTGTTGGCGGGAAAAATATAATTCATTGATTTTTTTAACAACTAAACTGTTATTGACAAAATGTTTCAAATAAATCTTATATATAAAATTCTCGTGTCACAATGTTAGTCTGCATACTCCTCCGAAACGGGTGGACAATCTCATGAAATTTTCTGTGCATATCGGGTAATTCTGAGAATCGGCCAACATCTATTTTTCATATGTACCACGGGCGAAGCCGGGGCGGACCGCTAGTACTTGTATAAAGAAGATACATTGAAACCTTTTCTTCCAGATGGCTTGGTACAAAATGGGCTATGTCTCTATCGTTCGTGGCGTACATGCCATACATCGCGGCTCAACTATGGCCTTCCTTCTATACGCTGATACCGGCTGGTCTGATCGTTGGCTTGGGCGGAGGACCACTCTGGTGCTCGAAGTGCACTTATTTATCTGTGGTGGGTGATATTTGTATATTATGATGGTAATATTGATATTGAATATTGATTATGTTTTACGTTTTATGTTATTATGGGAGGAGGTAACTGTTAAAAAACTATAAGAATAGACAAAATAGAAAGATATTACTGTATTTGGTGCCCCAATTTTAAAGATATTATTAGTAGATAGTGTATAAAATGACGTTTTGGCGGGATTCACTTAAACACTCAACACTTTAAATTACTTTATTTTTACTTTAACACAATATTACACGAGTTACACAAGATCCACAAGACACACACAAGGCCGATAATCGACATGAAATTTCTTATACGTATTCAACAAAACATTTCGCTAGTGCGATGCAAATCTAAAGTGTCGCCATCTATTGGTAACTTATGAAACTAATTGTCGTAACTTGACATATTTAAACGTAATTAGACATTCCGCCCACCAAGGACTAGTCCGTAACAAAAAAAACAACTAAAAAATACCTCTAAACAAAACAAAAAATAACTTAACAAAACGTAACCGCCCACCGTGATACATCAACGTAGTGGCGTTAAACTAGTAACCAAACAAAATACATCTGACACTTCAGTCAACTGACCTTCCTAAATTTAAACAATTTTATAAGATATTCTATTCTATTAACTAATCATTTTATTTAGGCAAAACACTAATTTTACTTAACGGTCGTTTTAAATATCCATTTTTACACTTAATCGTTACAACGCGAGTTATATTATCTGATCCAATATGTTTGTTTACAATTTTTCCTAAAATCCATTTAGAAGGTGGAACGTTATCATCTCTAATTATAGAAATATCATTAATATTAGGTTCTTCTAATTTCGAATTCCATTTATACCTCTGATTTAAAGTAACCAAATATTCTTTAGACCATCTACGCCAAAAATTATTTACCATTTTTTGAATAACATTCCATCTTTCTAATTTATTTATATTACAATCATCATAATTACGATCACTTATATTTATAACTGGTTCACCTATTAAAAAATGACCTGGGGTCAGTGGGAGAGGGTCATCTGCTTCACTACTTATAACAGAAATTGGCCTAGAATTAAGACATGCTTCAATCTGTGACAGTACTGTAGCTAATTCCTCATACGTTAAAATGCTGTCACCTATGACCCGTTTCAAATGGTTCTTAGCACAACGCACTCCGGCCTCCCATATCCCTCCAAAATTAGGTGATTGCGGTGGTATAAAATGCCACGTCGTAAATTCTAATGTAAGAAGTTCCGCAATTTCATTAGGTAAATTAGATTTAGCAGAGTCAAACATTTCTCGTAAATGTTTGTCCGCACCAACAAAGTTTGTGCCATTATCACTGAACAAATCCTGGCAACGTCCACGTCTAGACGTGAAGCGTCTAAAAGCGGCGATAAATCCCTTAGCGGTTAAATCAGTTACAGCCTCAATATGTATAGCCCTTGTGACCATACAAACGAAAAGACAAATGTAGCCTTTATAAGACTTTGCCCCTCGACCTGGAGAAAACTTAATATTGACTGGGCCTGCATAATCAACACCAGTTGCCGTAAATGGCTTGCAAGGCTTCAGTCTAGTATCTGGAAGCTGTCCCATCAACTGCACTCTCGCTGCTTTCGAATATCGTAAGCACGTGAGGCACTTCCTATAATGTTGTTTTACTAGATCCCTACAGCGTACTATCCAATATTTTGTCCGAATGTAATTCATCATGATTTCCGGTCCACCGTGCAAAGTTTTTTCGTGAGCATCCGATATTAACAACTGGGTAAGATGAGACTTAGCTGGCATAATAATCGGGTGCTTCGTGTTATGGTTTGCGTGAGCCTTATCAATCCGACCACCGACTCTTAATATTCCATTTCGATCTAAAATGGGACAAAGAGTACGAAGGGGACTTCTCTTCGGTATATCCTTTTTATTCTCTAAATCCTTGATTTCTTCATCAAACGCAATTCTTTGAACCTGTTTAATACATTTCTCTAATGTTTCATTCATTTCATTTACTGTTACAAACTTCGGCAAAATTTTTCTTTCTTCCTTCTTCAGTAATATTCTTCGACAATAAGAAATAACCCTTAGCATTTTAGTCAAATTAGAAAATTTTAACCATTCAAAATCTTCAATTTTATCTTGTTTAACTATTAATGATACTTGTCTTCTTTCTTCATCTGTATCTACTATCTCTGTATTTTTCATTTCAATATTTCTGTTCTTCAACCATTCCGGTCCGTACCACCATAGTGAATGAGAAAGTAATTCCGTTGGAGTCAAACCTCTAGATGCGCAATCAGAAGGATTGGCTTCGGTTGAAACATGACCCCATTGATCATAATCCATAATAGTTAAAATCTCTGATACCCGATTACTTACAAATGTTGTCCATTTGCTTGCACCGCCCTTCAACCATGCTAAAACGATTGTAGAATCAGTCCATCCGTAAATGTTATCTTTGCATACCTTCATCACTTGAGATACTTCGTTCACAAGTTTCGCAGCAAGCACAGCTCCACATAACTCTAAACGAGGTATAGAAACTTCCTTCTCTATAGGTGCTACCTTTGTTTTAGCTGATACTAACCTGACATGTATGGATTCATCGTTATTGATGACTCTTATAAAAACTGCAGCAGCATAAGCAGATCTTGATGCGTCTGAAAAGACATGTAGTTCAACATGACTTTGACTAGTGCAACAAATCCACCGTGGTATTTCTACTCGTTGAATTTCCTTGCATTGCTGTCGTATGTTAAGCCACATTTTGTTCAAATCTTCCGGTAATGCATCATCCCAATCTAAATGCGCCTTCCATATTTTTTGAATAAATAATTTAGCAACAATGATTACTGGTGCAATCCAACCCATTGGATCAAACATTTGAGCAATATTAGGTAAAACTTGTCTTTTCGTGACTGGAAATTTTATCTCCGGTAAATTAATTGTATATACAAATCTATCTGAACTACGATTCCATGAAATTCCTAAAACTTTTACCATATTATCAACCTTAATTAGCATAGATTCTTCATTTTCTTTATTATCTTCTCCAATATATTTTAATAATTCCTTACAATTAGAGCTCCATTTTTGAAGTGTAAATCCTCCAGATTTCATTAATTTGTTCATTTCATTGTAAATAATTTTAGCTTCTTGTAATGTATCACAACCTGTCATTAGATCATCGATATAATAATCATTTTTAGTAATTTCTGATGCTACTGGAAATTTGAGTTTCTCATCTTCTGCTAAACGTTGTAAAGTTTTAACAGCAAGATATGGTGCACACGCGGTTCCAAATGTTAGAGTGAGCAATTTAAAATGTTTGATTGGTTGATCCGGTAAAGTTCTCCATAAAATTCTCTGAAAATTTGTCTGTCTTGGATTAATACGTACTTGACGGTACATTTTAACAAGATCAGCCACTATACAAATGGGATGGGTTCTCCACCTCATTAATATATGTCTGAGATCTTGTTGGATTTTTGGTCCAATCATAAGATCATCATTTAATGACACATTATTTGTTCCCTTACTAGAAGCATTAAAAACTACACGAACCTTTGTCGTATCTTTATCCTCCCATACAACAGCATGATGCGGAAGATAGACAGCCGTTGGATTATCTAAATCATCTTCTTCGACCAAAGACATATGATTAAGAACTAAATACTCTTCTATTACTCGTCTATATTCCTCATATAATTTAGAATTATTCTTAAGCCTTCTTTCTAAAGCGAATAATCTATTTTTAGCTATATCCATCGATTCTCCATACTGGCACTCAGGATCCTTATTTTTAAATGGCAATGTAACAACATACCTTCCATCTCGATTTCTTACAGTTGATTTTTCATATAGCTCTTCACACAATTGTTCCTCTCTTGTAAATTTCTTAACAATCATATCTGGTTCAGCTTCTAATTCCCAAAAACGCTTCAAAAAATCATCGTTAGTTCTAACCTGTAAATGAAAACTGTTAGCCTTATATTTATCTGAAAGTGAATCAGATACCTTACCCGATAAAACCCAACCAAAGGCCGTATTCTGCGCTATTAAATTTCCCTTGGGTTGTTTCATCATACCTGTTAATAAAATCTCAGCATAAACTTCTGCCCCTAATAAAACATCAATCTTACCTGGTGTTGCATAACCTGGGTCCGCTAATTCTACATTCTCGAGTTCGAGCCATTTAGGAGCATCTAATTTCACACATGGAAGCATAGACGTAAGTGAAGTTAATACATAAGCCTTAACATTAATAGAAAATTCTGAGTTATGACGCGATTTTAAACATAAAGTAACTACATGTTTAATATGCATTTGACCATCTCCCAGACCTGATACTAAACTATTAACAGATGTACGTTTAAGACCGAGTAACTGAACAGTTGCTTCAGTTACAAAAGACGCTTGCGAGCCTTGGTCCAACAATGCTCGTACCATAAATAAGTTACCATTATTTGACTGAGCCTTAAGTAGTGTCGTAGCTAGCAGAACATGATAGCTTTTATGCTCTCTTTTGGCAAAATTTGCCACAATCTTTGATTCTACTAGCGTAGACGAAGTTTTATTCTCAATCCCATCATTTTCCTCTTGTGTCCTTTGAGTGTTTTCAATGAATCCTGTCTTCTCTAAATGCAACATAGTATTATGTCTACGTCCGCATTTCTTGCAACAAATTGATTGTCGACATTTACTTACAATATGTGTAGGTTGCAAACAATTAAAACATAAGCCCTTACTCTGTACGTGATTTCTTCGTTCTTCTACTGTTTGCTTCTTAAACTGTGTGCATGCATTTATATAATGATTGTCACCACAAACTGAACATACATTCTCTGTCTTCTTATTCTGTAGGATAGCTCCGTGAAAAGAACTTTTAACCAATTGCCTCTTTTGTGACGTCTCATGTCTCATAGGTTGCTTTCCAGAATCTACCATCTCTAAACTCCGAAATCTTGCTTCTAAAAAATCCACTAACTGTGACCAAGTTGGCAATTCATCGGCACATGACATGCTTATCTGATTCTCCCATAGTTTATGTGATTGTACATCGAGCTTTGAAACCACCAAATAAATTACAATTGCATCCCATGTTGCTGTTGGTATTCCCATATTATTTAGCGCTTGTAATACTGATGTAGTTGTGTCCAGAAGTTGCTTAATCGCTTGTGCAGATTCAATATTAATTTGTTTTTGTCCAAATAACTTTTTAAGAACAGCATTTAAATTATATCTTTTATTATTGTATCGCTTTGTTAATTGGTTCCAAGCCTCTTGGTAGTTTTTATCAACAGTAGCAAAATTTCTTAATAAATTCTCAGGTTCTCCCGAGACACTACTCTTTAAATAATGCAATTTTTGCACCGGTGATAATTTTTCGTTATTATGAATTAGCGACAAAAACATATCATAGAATGTCTGCCACTCCTCATACTTGCCCGAAAATGTTGGCAAATGGATACTTGGTAGCTTTACATCGTCACTTGTCATCGTATAAATTGATGTTGATATCGGATTATTGGGCACTTCTTCAAATTTTTCTTTTAGTTCAGTCATATGGTCTATGTAAATTTCTTCAAACTTGTCATAATCGTCTTCCATAAAATATGTCAATGATTCTCTTTGTTCCGATGTTACTATTTGAATTAGCTCTGTATGATTCCGTTTAAATTCCAAATAAAAATCTTCCAAATTTTTTATTCTAGTTTCCAAATACTGTTTAGTGATTCTACTTTTCGGACTCTTCTTAAAGTTTTGTTGTGCCTTTTCTAATCTAAGCAGCAAATCCGCTTGACTTTTAATTAATTTTGAAGCCATTTTAGTTTAAATATTAATAATTTAGTTTTATAAATTTTTCTTCTAAAATTATCAAAGTCTCAATAATCTTCCAAGTCTATAGAATAATCCAGAAATTTCTTCAAAGTCCATATAATAAAGTATCAGATTTTTCCAAGTCCTTAGAATAAAATCTCAAATATTTTCTAAGTCCATACAATAAATTCTCAAATTTTCACAAGTCCTTAGAATAAAATCCCAAATATTTTCTAAGTCCATATAATAAACTATCAGATTTTTACAAGTCCTTAGAATAAAATCCCAAATATTTTTCCAAGTCCATATAATAAAATATTAAATTTTTACAAGTTCTACTTATCGGAAATTTTTCTAAGGGCCGATTTTTCAATGCCCAGATAAACAGCTAGATAGACTTTATTCTTCAGTTAACAAAATATTCAATTTTTCAACAGACGAATAGGACGTATCTATCGAATAACTACGTTATTTGAGGAATAAATCTATTTGCCGCTCCAACGGCCAGATAGCGCGCTATTCGACGGTTAGGCGTTTGAGTTGACAACTGATGCGTCAAATTTGGGATATTTTCGTATGTCATAACATAGAGCGTAGAATTATTAACAATTAAACCTCTTTCTATATTATCAATTAAAACTCTTTCTATATTATCAATTAAAATCATATTGAAATTGATGTTTTTGATAGTACAGCCCCCCTAGTCAAGTGGCTTTCTGTTAGCGCAGCGTTCAATAGAATAGACTACGAATGTATGAGATTGACGTAGGCTGTAGATAAACGTATCTACAGGTTACGTCAATCTCATACATTCGTAGTCTATTCTATTGAACGCTACGCTAACAGAAAGCCACTTGACTAGGGGGGCTGATGACCATGCCATTGAAAATTTGCCGAACGCTGCCTTTAAGTACCTATGTCGTTTCCATCGTAAAATATATAAATTGAAACACAAATTTAACCAAACTCTTTACTCAAATCAAAACAACAATCAACAATCATAGAAGACAAGAGCAATACAAGACGTGAGTCTTAATGACGGTTGTTGACAAATTGCAAGAGTTGACTCTATCCCGCTCTAACCTGACTAATTTAATATGTTTGTTTCGCCACTCCGAGAGCAGAGCTGCCAATATGGAAATATTTGGTCAGATAGTTGTTCATCAAAATAATCACGATTGAAAAATAGGCGAGCCGTTATGAGTTAGATAAATAATTGAATAAATCTATTCGAGGGGTAGATATTAGACTGTTTATCTCGGTATTGAAAAATCGGCCCTAAGTCTTTCAAAGTCCAAAGTCCATCTTAGGTTTCGGCACCATGTATAAAATGACGTTTTGGCGGGATTCACTTAAACACTCAACACTTTAAATTACTTTATTTTTACTTTAACACAATATTACACGAGTTACACAAGATCCACAAGACACACACAAGGCCGATAATCGACATGAAATTTCTTATACGTATTCAACAAAACATTTCGCTAGTGCGATGCAAATCTAAAGTGTCGCCATCTATTGGTAACTTATGAAACTAATTGTCGTAACTTGACATATTTAAACGTAATTAGACAGATAGTTTTTTTCTACATCATTTGTCCATGTTTCGTAAAGAAAAGTCTAGTTTGTAAAAATAGATAAATAAATAGTTTACATTAGAAAAATTAATATTTCTAGTTGACATTAGAAAAGTTAAAAAAATAGCGTCGAGTTTCTTTAAGATTAGATTTTTTTCAGGTATCTGAAGCACATAGCAAAATATCAAATATTTCAGCAGAGGCGTTGTTGACCCGTTTCCTCGGGCTTTTCTTTATGATATTCCAGCTAAATCAAGTCTGGGGAAACCTTATCTCCTCCGTTGGTAAGTAAACATGTTATTTTAAATTAAACATATTATTTAAATAGCTGCATCGGCAAATTCTACACTGTTGTCCCTTTTTCGTGTTTTATCGCATAATATAATCTTTCTTGTCCCTTAACATAAACGTTAAAAAAAATTGCCGAATATGTCGAGCTAGCAAAATTTTTGGCGATTCATTTTTATTATATAAATAAAAAATAAAAAATATATAAATTCAAATATGTATATTAAAAGGTTTCATAAAAATGTGGGTAATTTTCGGAAAATTTCCACGAATTATCTGCTTGAAGTTTAGACAATACGTAAGTTTGGGTAGAGGAATCAAGCAATAAGTAACAATTGATACTTACATAAAATATATAAACGACCAAGGTATTCCTTGTAATTTCTGCATACAAAGTTGGTAGGTAGGTAAATATTTCATTTGCATTTTTTTATTTTCAATAATTATTGTTAACGCTAATTACCACCATGTACCTAGTTGGTTTCTAATTAGTAAAACAAGTTGGCCGCCATTTTAAATCACCTAAATGTTATGTCTAATATTCATTAAAAACAAACTATTTCAAGACAGAGTCGATCCCAAAATGTGGCAATAATATATTGACTCATGACCGAAGCTAATTGTAACAGAATTGTTTTGTAGTTACATTTTAAGAATAACAATAGAATTTTTTAAAGCTGTTAATATTTACAAAGAATCGATTGTCATGTTACTTTGAAAAAGACAGGTTGAGTTGAGTTGAAACAATAGAACTAGAAATATGTAAATAAGAAATTATATAAGAAACAGCCTGAAGATCTCGCAAAAGAAGGCTTTCTTACGCTAAAAGATTAATTTTGTTTAATCCATGCTATAATCCATAATAATAATATAAAACTTAATATGTAGTTGTGTTGTGTGTTTGTTTTTTAAGCTAATCTCGGGACTACAAGACCGATTCCACAAAATCTTTCAAAGATACATGCGTGATACCACATTTTATGTACCTACCATACATATTATGTACCACCTACCAAGATTAAAACCGGGATGGAACGCTAGTTTTATTTATTTATTTAAAATTTCCAGTGCTATCATCTGGTGACAACCAGGCTGCAGTAACAGCGGTGAACGAAACATTGATCCCCGAGTTATGTGGAGCCAACTTCCTGCCAAGCGCTGATGCTGGGGAGGCTCTGCTGCCGCAGCCCATCGAGAAGATACAGATGATCGCTGGTATGTGAAAAAAAGATTAAAGATGAAGTTGGATTTGTAATTGTAACTCAATATACGCAAAAATATTAATAATTTTTTCGGACATTATTAGACAATTAATATCGAAAAAAAATTATATAGAATCGAATTGAAAACAAATGTTGAATAATTAATAAGTTTATTCACATTATTTTTGCAGGCATTTATTTAGCATGTATGGCCGCAGCAGCACTTATTATAGCAATCGGTGTGGACTCCATGAAGAGGTATAGTTGCCAGTATTTTTTAAAAATTTATATATTTATTTATTTATTTATTTATGATAAGGTACCTTACAGCTAGTGATACAATTTTTGAGATGAATAAATACTAAGCTACGCCAATTAAAAGGTACACCAATAGGTAGTAAAAATAATATACGTATGTGAACAAAGACTAGTATAAGAATTTTACAAATGATAAGAGAAAATATTTTAATTTCATGTAGGTAAAGTAAGCATTGATCAAGCCCAATAAGTATTTATAAAGAAAGGAAATGTTTTAAATATCTACGAATTCATAATAAATTAAAACCAACTTAATTAAATATTAAGTAAAACCTGGTAAGTAGGATGTGATTGTGTGAGTGTGTGTGTGTGTGTGAAAGTGCGTATATGAGAATGTGTGAGTGTAATAGCAGTGAGTGTAAAAAGCTAATGTATAATATTATTATGTGAGCTGAGCTTCAGTATTGATTAATTGTAAAATTTGCTTTTTAAAACTAGTACGCGATAAACAGAAGGGATCCACACAAGAAAATTTTTTATTATAAATGTCCGGGAGCCTATGGAGCGGTGACATTTTTAGATAATTAAGTAGTTGATGTAGCCGGCACGTGGAATAGGCGTGTATGGCGAGTACGCTGTGTGGGTACAAGATACTTTATATTTTTCAACGCTGTGGAATAGTCAAACTTGTTGTTCACGATATCGTATAACAACATAATGTCTATTATATCTCTCCTATCCTCCAAAGTATTTAACCCATAATGTGAGCAAGCCTGTTCATAATTCAACGAATAATGTTTTGTTTTATAATTCATTTTGTTCACAAATATTTTTTGTATTGCTTCCAAATCTTTATATATGGAATATGGAATAATGGATATATGGAATCTCTATCTCTCTCACTCTGTATTTAAGTGCACAAGTGAAAAAGTTTTATCAAAATTAAATGTAACTTGCTTTTCACCATATTCGCTTCCATTTTATGTAAGGGGCTAATATTTTAAAATTATATGAAATATAAAAAATATATTATAGTGAAAGACATTAGATTGTATGTATTAATGAGATCTAGCTAGCACGCCTAGAGAGCGATATGCGATTAAAATCGATGGTAGAAACTACGTTATGTATGATGTATAGTATAAAATACCTTCTTCTCCAGATACGACTCAGGCCGTACAGGCTCAGGCTCCAATCTATCAGGCATGGCACTTTTAGCCGTCACTCTGCAACTCTTGGTGGAACCCAACCAGCTAATGTTGGTCATCATAAACATTTTCATTGGCATGCAGCAGGCGTTTTTCGGAGCTGATTTCACTGCGGTGAGTTGAATCTTCATGCTTTTTCGATTTTCAGTTGGAAATATACCCTATTGAACTATAAAGTTTCTGTTGCCGTGGTCAGCGGCGGAAACACAAATAAAACTTTTCAAAAAGATTTTGTATCAGTACTCTGCTTTGTTTATTTCAAAAGGCGCCCGAAAAGTGTGTTCAATTATATGCAAACAATATTAAATTTTTTAATGGAAATATTTTTTTTAGGCTATACCTATTTATATGTTTTCATAAAATTTCAGTCGTTCGTTTCATGCGCAATTGGGACAGGCACCGTGGGATTTGTGATGCTGACATTCGGTATAGCAGATGCCATTGGATGTGTTGTTACTGGATATATTGCTAAGGTAAATTGCTTTTATTAAATACAATGTAATAAGTAAAGTAATATTAGTTTATTATTACTGTATAATCTATCTATACTTACATCTTTCTGTTTTATCTAGGAGTGAATTATTTTGGTGTGTTTTTATTTAGTAGAGAAAGGGTACCATTGACGAATGCCATTGATTCTTGAAGATTGAATTTATAGTATTATATGATTTGCATAGGTCATGTGACTATAACATGGGGGTAAAAGCATTTAATCCCCTTCCAATACTTAGTTGCTTTAAATTGGCCAATTTCTTTATTATTAACTTTTGAAATTTCATTCAAGTTCAATAAACTAGGCCAAGCTTTTGTGTCCAGCTGATTAAGCTATCAAAGAGAGTAGGCTCTTAATCTAACGACCGATCAACCTTATACGCTGTGTCAGATCACTACATAAAGATATTTTCATTCCAGATAACAGGGCGCATGCCGTTAATCTGTGCGGCGACGCTGATGCACTCGGCGCTGTTCGTGACGCTGCTAGTATGGCGGCCGCACGCGCACCAGGCGTACGTCATGTACGTGATCGCCGTGCTGTGGGGCCTGAGCGACTCCGTGTGGATGGTGCAGCTCAACGGTGAGACGGGGTGAACTGTTACACGCGGCTATACCCACCAGATACAGGAGATTACAGGCTGCAAGCCGCTAAATAGTGAGGCCGATGCTGTTACCCGTGGCTTAACCCGCGCTACCAAGTCACCGGTTGCAAACCGCTTCCCGCTGGTGCACTCAACTGCTGGCTCCTGGACCAAGATGTTTAACAGCCCATGTCATATTATTCTAAAGATATATAGATGGTTCCAATTCGAATATATTCTATTTATCTTTGGGATTTGACACACTGCAACTGTATTGCTTATTATTTTTGGTAGGCGCAAAAATTATTTTCAAAACACACGGGCCAAGGAATCAAGGATATACGATTTACTACATGCATTTTAGAAAATGCATACAGCATAAAAAATTCTAGACTCTATTTATTTATCCTTACTTAATTATTTTCACAGTTCTAACAGCAAATTTATTTCCAGCGTACTACGGTATCCTCTTCCCCGGTAGAGAAGAAGCAGCGTTCTCGAACTTTCGTCTCTGGGAATCAGTCGGGTACATCATAGCGTACGTCATATCGCCTCACCTGAGGACCAGTTCGAAGACTTACTTGCTCGCGGTCAGTATGGCGGTGGGTGTGTTCTTGTATTTCGTAGTCGAGTACCGGGACAGGCGGGAAAAGAAGAAAAATACCGCTAAAGTAAATGTTGTTAGTAATATTGGATTAGATAATAAGGCTTTTACGATTGCTGAATAGACGTAGGACATTGGATTATTTTGATGTTTATTGTGATGCAGGTTTTATAGTTTTTTTTAATCTTTATGAGACATGTTAGGTGTTTGACTATATTATTATTTAGTACTGTGTTTTCATTTGTTGACAATATTAATTGGGCTACAACGTAATTGGATTAATTAACTGACACAATGTTTATGACAATGCTTAAGTTTTTATTTTCTGTAACATTTTAGTGAACATTAATTAGAAATAGGTAATGCAATGACGCACACTTTTTCTTAATGTAATTAGTTGTTAAATATAAATATTTTAATTTACTTACATATGAAACAATTGTCGGCAAATTTAAATAACCGTCAAATATGCAAATTAGGTCAGTGTTCATTTCATTCAAAGATGATATGAGTAGATTGTTACTTATTACATTATTTAAAAGTTAAAGGTCTTTAACTGGACTACCAAGAAAGCAACATGTAATCAATGTGTGCCAATTTATAATCTTTTTTATACGTGTTACGATAGTTTAAACTTTAAAATATCATAATATGTTTAAATGTTTCATTACAAGTAATGTGAGTTAAAATTTGCACTTATTTGTATTGTTTTATAATGACGTAGAAGGCTATTTATAAAATCTGTAATAAAATAATATAATATCATATATATATATATATACTAGGAAATGGATAACGGTTTAAAATTCAAACCTGACATAAATTAAAATGTTGCATATGTCAAACTTCCGTATTTTATGATATTTTTTTGTTTATTAAGCTTTATCACAGAATACATAATAGTAGCTAAACGCTAGCTTTATATTAATTTATTTTTAAATTAAGAGTAATTTTCGTGTTAAGTATATTAATTTTAATCTTTAATTGAAATACATATTTCATATTACATACATATGTATGAAAATCAATTGTTGTTAATTGCTATTCAATTAATATCTGCTTTAATACAGTTTTCTGTACAATATTGTTTTTTAAGGTGTAGCTTTTTATTTAATTGTGATAATGTATGATTAGTAATATATATAAGAGATTTATTTTATAGTATAGAATTAATAATATTACTATAAATTTAATGATTTAAATGTAATGCGAATTTATTGCAGGCCTACGCGTTCACTAATTTTGAAACTATACAAATTATTATTGTTCATTTTAATTTTTATAATATTATAGTTTTCCCGATTGCATCAAATAATATACGTATTTTTGCTTGTCATGATCTGTAATAATTTGTATTTAGTAATAAATCTGTCTGACGCAAAAAATTCCATGAGATATTTTGTATATTTTTAAAAGATAACATGATAGGGATCTCTTGTACAATCTGATAAAACCTAATTAAAATTGTATATGCTTGGAACCTCAGAAAATACATAATATTATGTTATAATTATGTATTTTGATTGTATTATTTGTTGGATATTTGGACCTATTTAACATGATAATTTTCGGAGATTCCACTGCCGCGGCCGTGGCCTGTGCGTTTTGCTTTTTCGTATTATTTTAATTTTATTATTATATATATATGTACCTATATGCTTAGAAAATATATAGTTAACTACCACTTTTTAAAATGTTTGATAAAAATCTAAATAGATTTATCTTATATATAAAATTCTCGTGTCACAATGTTAGTCTGCATACTCCTCCGAAACGGGTGGACCGATTCTCATGAAATTTTCTGTGCATATCGGGTAAGTCCGAGAATCGGCCAACATCTATTTTTCATATGTACCACGGGCGAAGCCGGGGCGGACCGCTAGTAATATTATATTATTCAGTAACAAGATTGCCTATTCTCAATATTATGCGTAGATTAAGAGCGTATACGCACTATGCGGGTAGCCGTATTGCGGGTAGCCGTCCGGCTGACCGCAAGCACAATTATGTACGTAATATTCATTTCTATGCGCACTGCGATGCGGCTACCGCAGACCGCACAGTGCGCATAGAAATGAATATTACGTACATAATTGTGCTTGCGGTCAGCCGGACGGCTACCCGCATAGTGCGTATACGCTCTAAGTAATTCTTCAAACGTATATCAAACAAAATTGAGGTAATTATTGTAAATGTCGTATTGTGACATTATAGTCTGTGATAATAACGCATATTATTGTATTATGGTAATAAAGTATGTAATAATCAAATGTTATTTATTGTTATTTATTGAAATTTCCCCTTTTCAAATTATTCATAGACTCAATAACGAACTTGAGAACCACTTTTCAGCTTCCTGATATCTTCTATTACAGCAACTATTAAATTAAATATGAAAATTTAAAAGGATAGATAAAATTAAATCATCAGGCGGGATTCGAACCCCGCGACTGTGAAGTTAGGCTTTTCAATCAGTCAGGCATAGAAATGCCTGACTCTTGGCCACTTATCATCCCACATACCTACTACCTTATGACCTAACATAACCATCTCAACCAATATGAAACATATTATAAACATACATAAGGATAACAAATTACAATATTGTATCGATAGATCATGGAACGCAGCCTTTGTTGAATTTCATTTTTTTTCCGTTTTATTGCATTCAAATGCTTAAATTTAAAACGTTTTTAATGAATAGAAAAAAAGTCCAACATGGTTCGTATGATGTGAAAATCCATACAAATATTATAAATGCGAAAGTAACTCTGTCTGTCTGTCTGTTACTCAATCACGCCTAAACTACTGAACCAATTTTCATGAAATTTGGTATGGAGATATTTTGATACCTGAGAAAGGACATAGGGTACTTTTTATCCCGGGAAAATGACGCAATCCCGCAAATCCCACGGGAACGGGAACTATGCGGGTTTTTCTTTGACTGCGCGGGCGAAGCCGCGTGCGGAAACCTAGTATTATAAAACAGTTAATGAGTAAATATCATCGCGCAAAGACCAAAAGTAACAGGAATGAAAACGGATAAAACCGCGAGGAAAATCTAGTACAACTATAAATATCTACTCTTGTCTTGTCTTTACACACACCTATTAATTTATTACCCATTTGCTCATAAATAAAATCTATCATTGAAACGGAACAGTCCTACGTTTCCGTTTACCTTTTTAGGGTTTACATTATTCTACTAGGTACTGTTATTTTCTAAAACATTATGTTCCTAAATTATAATATTGTTTCAAAATAAATCATCACCTGGGTTTCAAATTCAATATCTATATATTTTTTTAATTATTACATAGGTGAAATGTATATGGAGGCCCCATAGTATAGTATTCTTTTTACCCTTTAAAAAGTAATAAATTATCAACATTTAGAAATAATAATCAATAATAACAAATATAAATGCAAATTACGTTATTATGTTATAAATCGATTGTTTGAATGAATGATAATATCGCATAATCAAAGGCTGCTTGTAAAGTTGAGAATTTCGTGTTTCCATTTTTACACGATACGTCATGGTACTTTTTAGCTTAAGTTTGTATTATGCAGAAAGGGTATCAACTATTTCGGTAGGTGAAAATCGTAATTTCAATAAAATTCATAGTATAATACCATAACCATAGAAATCTAAATAACAAGACACATAGAAGTGCTATTATGTCATAATTAGTATGAAAACCACTGTCGCCAAAATCCACACATTTAAAACGATATCTAGACAGTTCACACAAGTAAACTATGCCTTTTATTGGACAGCTTCATTTTAATGAAAACTAACATAAATAATAAATTTCGCATTTTAATATGTACCCTAAATCACGACTTTACGGTTTATTTTAGTATAACATCCCTAGGTACGTAAGATGTTTTGTTTCCTTTTGCTTAGAAACTTCAAATACGAAAAAGTTCGGCTACTCGACAACAGAGGGCGTTAATTTTTGATAGATATAACTTTTAACCTCAACGCATAGAAATAAGGTTGAAATTTCATTAACGTTCATTCAACGCTTTAGTGATGTAAGACTTCATCAGCCTTGTTATCGATAGTTAAGTGATAGTTAACAAGTAAGAAATATATAGTTGTTGATTTTAATACAGTGGTAGGCTCATCTCGTGGGCCCACGGCAGACTGTAGGTACATATAGGTATAAGAAATAAAAACATGTTATGTACTTAAATATTTATTTATCTATATATACAAACTAGTATATACAAATAATAAAACAGTGTCTGTACATTATATATTAAAAAAATGGAGGGGGTTTAGAAACTGAGAGTTTAAAATTGAAAATCTCGAACACCTGATGCAGAACCGCGCCAGACCACCAAAAATTATAAGAGTTATAACAATTACTTAATGTACGTCTTTTTGTTGTGACATTGAAATCATCTTCTTTGAAATGTTTTTAACATATCCTACTATAGCCTGTAGGGAACCAATTTCTTTTCCCAGTCGCGGATATCCATTCGTCCTTAATGTCAGGACGGCGTTGTGGAAATCTACAAAGAATATATTTAACATAAAATAGTTTTGTCAACCTAAGCGAAGAATGTCCTTTATTGTATATTTAATTAATGTGATTCTGTATCGACAGTAAAATTGTCCGAAAATGATTGTATCGATGTACTTAGTTTAAAAAGTTATATATCAGTTATAAAAATAAAATAGAATTCAAATTAAAATATAATCCAATTATTACATCAGTCGTCATATTACGCAAAAAAACATCGTATTACGATATCGAAAAATTTTAACACATCACATCACTAGCTTGCGACTATTTACTCTTTATCGTTAACAATGCAGTACATTGCTTCTTGTAATTGTCATTTGATAACATCTGGCCGTTATAACAACCGACCTGTCAGATGTTGACAATAGTAAAAGGCAATGTATAGCTAAACGTGATGAGAGGAACGGTTGACTGTGTCATTCATATTGCTTGTAAATATTGTTTAATTTTAAGGAAAAACGGCAATATTTATAAACAAAAATACTTGCCGGTGAAATGTTATTCCTTTATTAGTATAATTACAATTTATGGAAGAATTTCCGCACTGGGAAATGCTGCAACACACCATGTTTACTCACGCACGTGTCAGAAACAACTGAACAAGCGACCACCAAGCGACGAACAGACTTGTGGAATGGCGTAGAGGGAGAATGTACTAGAGATCACATCGGCGTATACCCGAACGAGATGGCGAATCCTTACGTCAATGTTGCCAACTATTACAAAAACTTTTTATCCGAAAAACTGGCAAAATATCTATAAATGTTTGGGTATTTTTTTGTAAGATAGGTTTATGAAGAAAAAGACAGATTTGAAAAGATTTTGTTATTTATTAACTTAACTAGCGACCCGCCCCGGCTTCGCACGGGTGCAATGCTGATACTAAATACACTACAGAAAAATTATGAACGTTGTATATAAAAACATAGCGGCCCGCTCCGGCTTCGCACGGGTATAAAATATATAGCCGGGCGGCTGGCCGGTACCGCGGCAAACGCTACGTCCCGCAATTTTTAAATCTATACTAATATTATAAAGAGGAAAGGTTTGTATGTATGTATGTATGTATGGTTTTCACGCATAAACTACTGGGCCGATTTTGATGAAATTTGGCACAACCTTTTATTGCGAAATATGTACCACGGGCGAAGCCGGGGCGGACCGCTAGTATATATATATATATTCACTGTTGTATTGTATTGGTTCTTTTTCCACACCACCTGTGAGGTAAGAACCTTAGGTGCGTTTTTTTTAAAGAGGTATCCCCAGTAGGCCTAGTCCTCCTTTTTGGCATGCATCAATATCTGGAATAAATCGGACATAAGGTAGTTTATATTATATCTTATTATATAATTATTATATATAATTATAATATCTATTTATATTATATAGAAAAAAATTTGGACTTTGTATGGAAATCTGTCAGCTGATTAGCGAAGTTTCCTTACAAAGTCCAATTTTTTTTTACAAATTCAGCAAAGTTGTAGAACAAAAGTTGTTCAGTTTCATGAGTAGAAGCTCCTGTCTAAATTTTTCAAATGTCTTACCTTTCACCTTGTATATCTATATCAAATGAACAATGTATTCAAGGTATTTAATTGGTTAAGTATTAATGCTGTATTGGTTAAAATCGCTTCGAAAAAGTATTAAAATAATACAGTTTATATATTTGGGGAAATTAAAGCATGTATTAGTTCAAACTTCAAAACTATGTTACAGGCTTTAGATTCCCCTCACAATTATAGTAGATTTGATTCCTTTTCCAACTTAAATAATTTTACAATTTTAAAAAATATAAGACCACACAGATGTACCTAAATAAGACAAAATATACTACTTATACAAATAACTCTAAACAGTTACAGTGCTCCCACGGTAACTCTTCAAAATATATTTTTTGGTCACGCTATAAAACCACGCTGTGGCAACATTTCCTATACGCCATTAAAGATATCACTTCGGCTGTTCTTTAACATTTGCTACGGTTTTAGTTATTGCGCGAGCACTATATAGTTTCACAACGGCGGCTCCTGCTCCTGGCCCCGTGATCGGCCACAAGCGCTGTCACCATGCGCTGGCACCGGCGTGATGAAATTATTACTATACTCTACTTCATTGTTTCAGAAATAAATGTATTCATTCATTAATTTATTGTTGTATATGAAATAATGATATACCTCAAAACTTGGTTCAGGGGCTTTCGACTGTTTGCTAGTACTAGGTAGCTCAATAATATCCTGTAAAGATAAAGTTTAACTTCGGTAAACCAGAAAATTCAAATAACATAAATGTACAAAATGTACCCAAATGAAATTATTACTAACTAGCTATGTCCCGCGGTTTCACCCGCATTGCTCCGCTCCTGTTGGTCTGTTGAGATAATATATAGCCTAAAGCCTTCCTCGATAAATGGGCTATCTAACACCGAAAGAAATTCTCAAATTGGACCAGTAGTTCCTGAGATTAGTGCGTTGAAACAAACAAACAAACTCTTCAGCTTTATAATATTAGTATAGATATATATTTCACCATAATTTTATAATATAATCAATTTACCTCAAGACTTGGTTCAGGGGTTTTCGCCTGTTCTCTTGTATTAGGTAGCTCAACAACATCCTGAAAAGATTAAGTTAGTTGAATCAGATAATACTAAGAACATCCATGTACAAAATAAAAGGTGTAAAAAACCGGTGACTAATCCAGGCTTCACACATTCATATGAGCCGTGTACATACACAACAACACCTCATAAACTTCCTCTCCACGGTATGTCGTGCAGTTCTAAAATAGTGCAGTGTTGTTGCTCGTGGGAAAGTGCAATGGAATTATTAATTTACCTTAAGACCTGGTCCATGGACTTTTGATTGTTGGGCAGTACTCAGTCGCTCAACAATAATATCCTAAAAAAATAAAATTTGATTTAGTATAAATAGAAAATATACCCCTATAAAAATAAATTAATAACTTGTTTTGTTTATTATGTAGACGTAGCAACAAAATCGGTCTATGAATATTTAAACTACAACATTTAAATCCAAACTAAATGCATCACAAAAATTACTCACTGTTGTAAAAAGTGTTGGAATTGCATTGGGCATCAAATAGGTTTTTTTTTTCGTTTTTCGAAAATAACGCGACTCAAAATGTATAGAACATATTCTGTGACTTTTTCCTGGTAACCAGTTCTTCCTTCCGGTAGCTCGAATCCATCTGTTTAATGTACTTGTTTCTTTTGGAAACCTAAAAAACATATTTAATATTAAAAAAACATTTCACGATTTTGGGGAAAATTTTACCCTGTACTGGTATCCCTAATGTTAATCACATGATTATACCATAAATTTGAAACTACGTAAAAACAAATGGCGTCCTGAACAACAAGAACACTTCGTAATTTAGTCGGATAACACAAAAAAATGTTTACGTCTATTTCGATGAAAATATTATATATTTGTAGATAATTTCACATTAGAGTTAATGAAAATGTATCAACTATATCCAGTTCTATAAAACAATATACTTCAAATAAGTTTACTTACGTGTGAAAGGTAATATTTGGTAATCTTCGTTCCGGCCGATTTTTACAACCAATCACACTACAACGCACCATATTTTCACTTAAAGTCGGATTAAAACAGATCACTGTCAACGTTTATTAAACTTTGAAGTCACTTAACAGCGAGAAAAAACAGAAAACTAGCAAAACAATGGACTGTAGCCGCTTGTTTGGGACAAACTGCCTTTGTCCCCAACAAAAGAAATCGCATAACATGAGAGAAACAAAAAACAATGTTTCTGTCTCGCTTGCTCTTAGCTTTATAGTCATAAGTGTATTTCTCTCACGCATTACTTGTCATTTTAGTGCCTCCTCTATGGTTCATTCTCACTCTACGTGGAATGGTAACCACCTGAGCGGCGACAATGTCACGCGCGCTTACGACTTCTAGTGTCTTGTTATTTAGATTTCTATGACCATAACACATCTTCAAGTATTTCCCTAAACTTATCTGAATAAAACAATATTTCATTTATTTTTGAATTCTCAGTTTACTTCAATATTTTATATCTCCAATTTCTTCTTCAGTTGCTTATTTTTATTTTACATATTAATAGCTAAGATATTGTAATCTTTTTCTCCATCGACGACAGATATCGTTTGGCCGCTCTACATAAAATTGTGAACGCACTTGAATATGTTTATATTATATACGCCGAAAAACACATATTTATACATATACTCTTTTTTTCTACATAATCAGAGGTATTAAAGAATTTTAATATAAAATCTTGACTTTCCATCCGTTGCTAGTTCGCTCATATACATTTCATACTACATAATATAATAATATACTTAACGTAACATACAAAACTTTTGCATTTATAAAATAACTGCAGTTTTGCTTAGCAGTTAGCACTAAGTAATAAATAAAGCTTGTACGTGATATAAAAATTGAAAGTAGTCCATTGGAAACGTGGCGTGGTTTACGGGTCTCAGTCGGTTTGAGTGCGTTTAGTTAGGGTCCTAGTAGCTCATAGAACGGTTCATACGGTTACAATAAGTATCGCGAATTTTGTGTGTAGTGAGTGTCGTGATAAAAGGTGAGATAGTGAGAAATAATTTAATAAATAGAGTTTAGATAAGGAAATAAAATTTAATGATTTTATAAAAAAATTGAAAATACGATATTTTTATTTTATGAAATACCTACAGTACTGTGTCTTGTTTACTGATAAAATAATAATAATAAATGTGACTTAATAATTTAATACTACACAATAAGTAGAAATCTGGGAAAAAGTTCGGTAAATTTAATTTAATTAATTTTTAATTTTATCTGATTTAAAGTAGTAATTTAATTTTAAAGTAGTGAATCTGAAATTATAAACCTAAATATAATAAATTTTCAAAATTGTGAAACGAAAATATTTAACATAAAACCATTGCATTTATCTAATGCTATTATAGTTTGATTTTTATAAATATTTAGATGATTTAAATAAAAATTAATAAGTACTATCGATCAATTAAACAATACAAATCTATACTATTTAATATGATAAAGCTGAAGAGTTTGTTTGTTTGTTTGAACGCGCTAATCTCAGGAACTACTAGTCTGATTTGAAAAATTCTTTTGGTTTTAGATAGCCCATTTATCGAGGTAGGCTTGAGGTAGGCTATAGGATATACATATCAGCACGCTAAGACCAACAGGAGCAGAGCACAGTGGGTAAAACCGCGGGAAACAGCTAGTAAAATACAAAACTTAGTTTAAAAAATTACTGTATATTGTAAACAAATAAATCTTTTAAAATGTACATCGATAAAAAGTTACATTAAGTATATATATACCGACATGCTTCTTATGAAATTAACTTCCGATACAATAAAATAATTCATACACATTTATTGTTCATTAAAATTAAGACAGTCTATTTTTAATTCACCTCTGTGCGAAAATATCAAGGGCGGTCAAACATCAATTAAAATGAAAATCCAATAAAGGTTCTATGAAATATAGTAAAATTAAATATCAATTACCTACTGGTCGTTTGTCTCGCTAAACCTCTAGAATAGCTGTATCGATTCAGTTAAATTTGATTGATTGATAAAAATTTCATTTTTTGTAAAAGTTAACGGGAGGTTGTTACAGTGGAACATTTAACTAAATAATAATAGAATAGTAAGAAATTATTTTTCTAAAAAATCATATTAGTATGGCTTATACACACATAGGTGCACATAGGTACCTACATCATATACGTTTACCATTATGAGATACAATTAATTTATGAATTATTTCTTGTAACCATGACATGTGCAGTGTTAAATTCATACAATTGAACTTTTCTTTGAGGAAATCAATGGATTGCATTTCCTATTTAACTGAATGTAAAAATATCTTATTTTAAATTGCCTTCAAGAAGAAACTTTTTTATTACGTAGAGGCATACTGAAGAAAAACCTAATATGCATATAATATAATTACATACCGGAATAACCGGTACATCTCCAATTAATAATAATTAATTATCTTTAATAATATTTAGAAAAGTATATGTATCGACAGAGGTACTACGTAACTAGAAGCTTTTTTTATATTTCATCAAATATTTAAAAAATTATAACATATTTTCTATTATAATAAACGAAGTCTTTAATAAAAATAAAAAATAAACAGGTTTTTGTATAGGTAATATTTTTATTCGTATTAATTATATTGATAAAAAGAGTACGTAAAAATATGAATAAAAAACGAATGTGTCAAAAAAATATTCTACATATGGCGACACGGCGTAGAACATTTTTTTGACGCTCTATTTATAAAGCGTAAACAATGTTAAAAAAGCTTTTCGGCAAAAACGAATTACGTCTTATCTACTTATTGTTTGAAATAATATTTCTTTTAAAATGATATGTTGAGCTGAGATATGGAAAAGGGAGCAACAATTGTGTTTTTTTTCATCTCTATGCACATTAATATATCTAACTAGCGGTCCGCCCCGGCTTCGCCCGTGGTACATATGAAAAATAGATGTTGGCCGATTCTCAGACTTACCCGATATGCACAGAAAATTTCATGAGAATCGGTCCACCCGTTTCGGAGGAGTATGCAGACTAACATTGTGACACGAGAATTTTATATATAAGAAGAAGATAAGATATTATCTCAATACAGTTGGCTAGTCAGTCTAGAGATTAACTGTCATTATCTAAATTTATATGATACATACAAACATACAATCGCATTTGTAATATTTATAAGGAAGATTAAACATTAAAACTGCATATTCTGTATTCTTTTTATGCGTAGGAACATAATATGACGTAATACGATTATGATCCAAAATTTTACGATGTATAAATAACATCAAAAGGCTTTATCTGTAAACGCATTTACAATCGCTTTCACTGCAATTGCATATGTTTTTTAATTATGATATCTTTATTGATATTTAATATAATGAATTGTTACGTTGGTTAATATTTTGGATTACATTAATGTCGGTAATCAGAATAATTTATGGAAGTATTAAGAGATTGAAAGTATTCAGTGTTTATTAGTTTACATATATTATTAAGTTACTAATTATTATATAATTGCCAGCTATAGCTATAGCGAACTGCTGCTCTACCAAAATATAAGGAGACTTAAAAAAGTATAACATTCCTATAAAAAACGAGGCTTTAAAGTACTAGAAAGTAAGTTAGCTTAGCTTTTCTATAGCTTTAATGTTTGACGACATTCATATACGCAAGCATATATTATGTATAATTATATCTTATTTTCGTTACATTGAATATTTTTCATTGTTCATAATATAAATTATTAACTTTGCGCATACAATGAGCTCAAAGATGAAAATACATAATATCTTGATTGATTATATGCATATTAACACGATCATAACTATGCAAATGCATGTAGGTATTACAATTTACAATCTATAAAACACGTTTCAATCAACTCGTATGATTAATCTATTCCATAACAATAATATAATTGGAGTGTCTGTTTGTAACGGTAACACGGTACATACATCAAAATAGTAATTTTAGCATTGTATGTCAGTTCATCCCTGCTAATCTCTGGAAAGGCCGTACCGATATAGATGGGCCTTTACGGACAGATAGCCGATGTAATTAGGAGTAACATAAGCTACTTTTTATTCGTAAGGTTTAGGAACTTTAGAATTAAAAGGAAAAACTCCTTAACGCGGTTGTAACCGCAGGACGCAGCTAGTTATTAATAAGTGAGTTGTCATAAAATAGAGGTATATTGCACGGTAGGTACCTATTTTCTGGTATTTTCATTGAGAAATCGGCGGATTTGACAAATATGGGGATAATTTACAATCATTAAAAGTTGGCTTCTACGTATATTCAGCATTTATGAGCTTCATTTGCTTAGCCAGTTTTTAACTGCCGCTTATTAATATATTATTTTCATTAAGGCATATATTAATTACACTCCATACATATAATGATTATTGAAAAAATGTGAAACGTTTTCTAAAAACTAAAGCCCAAGCTGACCTCACCAAATGTAATGTTAAATATGAGCTTGTATAAAAGTCGAAGTTCCGATCTAGTCAGTTTCCACTATAAAATAATATCATACTATACCTACAATATTATATTCAAAAGATAAGAGATGCAGAAAATAATCTCAAGAAAGGGAAACCCCTGCTTCAATTAAAATAAGTTTATATTTGTGTTATTCAAGGTATCAGGGTTTTTTGTCGACTCTATAAGAAATAATCAACAGTTTTATTAAATGTCTTCAGAAAGCTGTAGAAACTTCCATTCCAGGGAATTTCCATTAGTAGGAGTCACTTGACATTAATATTTTCCCAAGACGTGTTGTGACCACAAACCCTGCGGTTATTTTATTTTTACTGTAAGTATTTGTGTCGTCCACTGCCTACAAGCTACTACTATTATTACTTAGTACTTAATTACAAGACCATTTAGTTCGCTTTATCTTTTTTGAAGATTTTACCTAAAAACATGAAACTAGTTAATTTCTTTTTAAATAATTAGGTTTTTATTATGTCGGAGTGGGCAAATGATATGGTGCTTTACCCTATGTTAAAGTACTATCACAGTATTACCATTATTTCCTACAGTAGTGCGACGAATGTACTTGTGCAGAGAAACGGAGGGGAACTGGCGGGGGTCGGGCGACGCGGGCCGCGTAAAGCAAACACGCTTAGTTTGCTTTACCTAGCGCGAAAGGATGACGCAGTCGTATTTTTTGTGTAATAATTTTATTATACATAGGTACTTACATATTCTATTATGGCGCGCACAAACTGTTCGGTTTACGGATGTAAATCTACATTGAAATCCCAGAAGGAAACAATATTTCAGAAAGATTGTATTAATTGTATCTGTTGAATGTTGTGTTGTCCTCATTATTTTCAGATTGTACATCCCAATGCGAATGCATTACTTAGTTAAATGTTATAACATACAATTAAGAACATCCAAAAATGTCCACGTAAATAATATTTAGCAGTGCAATATCTGTAATTATATATTTATGAACAAATAATTACATCAGATTTAATAATCGCAATTATTTTGAATGTACATATGAATAAAGATTTCATCATAATATTAATAATCACAATTGTTTTATTTCCCATTTGTTGCAACCCTAGCGTATTTTCGTGTGGCAGCGTAAGTACCTACGCTGGCGGCGGCATCGCGCGACATCAAAGGCGATTCCTTACTGTAGGAAATAATGGTAATACTGTGGTACTATCTACGCCGTTGAGTACCTATTTGCGGAGGTAGGGCCTCTGCAAATGTATTGCTTTTAAAGGGTAAGGGAGGGAACTCGAATAAATTAGTCCACTGGGAAGGATGAAAAAGTGGATAATATATACCTCCGGATACGTACCATACCTACAGGTAAACGAACTTTTTAAATAGGATCTGCATAACATTTTACTTTAATTAATTTATACATAATTACTGTATTTACATCATACACGAATATTAACAAATTTTTACCAGAATAACAATGAAAATGAATTAATTAAATGTATGAAAAACATATGCACAATAAATTACAGTGCTAAGTGTTTATTACGTTGTTATCTTTTGTTATAATGTTGCGCAATTGCACGTATCCTTAAATATTTTTAAATTAATTTTGCTGAGAATTAATGCCTACTTAATAATGGATCTGTGTTCACAGAAACATTAAGCATAGAATTTTGTCAAGACAATAATTAAATGTAGCTTAAATCTTGATATAAAGATTAACAATATCTTGTTCGGGTTGACGCGGGTCTGCAAAAAAAGGCAGATTCAGAAGGGTGTATTATCATCATCATCATCAGGCCACTGTAGAGATACAGGCCTATTATGAGGCTTCAGGCGTGCGTGGGTAGATGTCACGTGTCGACGAACTTTTGTTTTTTTTTTATGTAGGAGTAAGCAAAGATTAACAATGTATGTTGTTTTAAGCGGGTTGTGGGTGATTCTTGGACTGTCGCTTTCCTTACTGTATTTTCCTTCACCGATTGTATTGTACTTACTATAAGTTCAAAGAAAAATTGTAGCAAAGGTGACATCTTCCATAAAGACAAAACCATTCGTACATTACTTTTAAGCCAATTGCGAATTCCGAACCAGTACCGAATTGTCTCGCCAGTAATTACCTTACATAGTATCACGTATCTATTACAGCATGTACTATTTGCATAATATTTAAACAGGAGGTTTACAACCGGATATCGAATTAATTTGTCACGTTCATTATTATTTTATACACGACTATTGAACTTGATTGATATCTTTGAATGCTAATACGGTCATATATAATATGACCTTAATTGTTCTAGTTTTTAGAGGTGCAATTAAATATATGTTATGTGGGCAGTGTTAATTATTTATTGTATTGATATGGTAGATGGCCTTCTGCAATTCGCAATAGGCTAGTACCAGAATTATTTGCGTAACAGAACGTTTCAAACACAAATTATGTAAATTATTCAGTGGCAATGGAGGATAAATAATTTTTGATTTTAAATAAATTTACAGCAGGGTCTAAACTATAATAAATAGCTTACTTTTTTTACTAAAAAGTATATTGTATAATATGAATTATTATTGCTACACTAAAGATGATAGTGATCATACTGTATATTCTCGTAGTTCACAAGTTTTGTGAAATTTAATTGAGTTAAGTTGTTCTAAAATTTCATTTTTATTTATATTATATATTTTTGGCGTTGATAAAAAAATGATAAACCATCAATTAAGGCTTTAGACCGGAAAAAATAATACATAACGAACAAGGCAACGATATAGAGCAATGCTGCAATGGAAAATTGTATAAATACGTTTGTAAACGTTTATAATTTATATACTTAAACTCGTGCACGAAGACTTGCATATAACATTAAGGGCTATTAAGTACGTGTAAGACCTACATAATAACCTTGATTGATCAAACAAATTACAAAATGGAACACAGAAACAATTACTTCGGACATAGAGTGCAAACGATGACGTAGATTTATGGATATTTTTGCATTTATTATCCTCCCACAGATTCATTGCGATATTGTGCTATCAATTAAACTGTATTAAATATAAGTTTCTGTAAATAATAAACGAAGTATTGTAGTAACACAAATTTCGTTGGTATTGACTATTTAATTTTCATAGTTTTTTCAATTACTGTTTGAATTTTGTGCCCTTATTAACTTTATAACTTCTTCATCTTAATCTATTTCATAATAATAATATGAACGATTTTTATAAAATTATAATATGAGAGACGGAAAAAATGTATCATTTGCATTTATTATTATGCGAGTTTTGTACATAAATTGCACAATATTACGATCATACTTATTGGCTCATAAGTCTGTAGTTTGTCTGTTTAAATAGGTAAAAAAGAGATATATTTAAAATCATTGCGCAGAAATAAAAGTTTACTTTTGCAACCCAATTTGCTAAAAATAATAATATAATGAAGTGAGTTTGTAGATTCGTAAATTTATTTTATTTTTTAAAGCCAATTTATTGAGAAAGATCTATATTAAACGGATAGAGGTAAATTAGGTACGCGGGAAAATCCGTTCTCCACGCGGTCGAAATCGCATGCCAACAGGCCGCAGGCCCAACTAATTGCATGGAAAAGGCCATCGGGAACTGCTGTCTAAATGTTACTATATCAATGAAGATTATGGGTTACATACTAACTCGTTACGGATATATTATCAGTAAGATAGTTGCAAATTATGCGGGAAAAACCACGCGTAATCCAACCATACAAACAAAGTCGTAGGCACAGCTAGTTTCTTACAAACGGCGTGTACTTTACCACCACGTGACTTGCCTAACTAGCGTTTAAATTGACATGTTAGTTAATATTATATTTGTTAGAGGGCGACAAATCTTGAATTTTGTACCTGTTAACCTTTAACAATGTATTTTGTTGCCAATTTGTGCGACAATCTAAGCCAAACTATAAATTAAATATAAGAGAAATATTAAATTATACTTGACGTTAATGCTATTCAGTAAACGGGTGGAAATGATCTTATTTTATAACAATTAACTATGCCAATGTGGTTATTGCTATATACAGGGTGTCCCGTAAGTAGTGGACCAACGGGTTATGGGGAGTAGAGGAACTTATTATCTAACAAAAATAATAAAATTTATTGTCCTAGACCATAAAGTTTTTGATTTATGTTTTATTTTCAAAATTTGATAAAAATATCATCCACATAAGCTTAATATGAACTTTTACCATTTCTGTTTTTATTTTATTCTTATTTTTTTGTTCAAGGTTGTTAAGAATACATAAGTCTACCTAATTAAAATGATACTCAAGCATAATTAACAACAACAAGAAAATTAGACCAAAAAATAGAGCAAAATTTTATGTTTTAAAGTTTACGGACTGAAGTTTGAACAAAGCTGGTGTAAAAAAAATGTATGGTAACCCTGTGGAACTTTATTTTAAAAACTTCTACATCTCATGCAAATTACAAAAAGGTATAATTATGTGGTATAAAGTATTTAAAAAAATGTTAAATTGGCGTACAACATTCAAATTAGAAATTATCAGGTAGTAAACTCATTAAGTTATTCCGAGAATTATTGCCTTTACGGGCGCGCGCTGGAATTCTTTTGTATTGTTTCTGGCCAATCATAGACGATACTTGAACCCACTATTATTTTCTTTGACTTTCAACTATTTCAGTGACTTGCTTATAGCTCGGAACTACACGCGTGTTTAGCTTGATCCCGTCATTACGATATTATTCTTTGTTGAAGTACGCTTGAATTGGACACTGATTTTGCTTGTGATTTGGATATTGTTCGACTTTAGTTTTTTGAAGAAAATTGCCTAATACATACATACACTCCACGTGAATATGCAGAAATGTTAAAAAAATTATTGAGTTAAAAAAAATTTGATCCTGTCAGCATCGACGAAACATCTCTTGACAAAAATTAATTCGTCATTGATAATCACCTGGTATCAATACTTGCTCACTCAGTGTACATGACACGGGTGTAAATTACTTCTCTTCAATATGCGATGCACTGTACTTCTTGGTACACCAGTGCGTCTAGCAATACGGTGAGTACTGGTTGAAGGATCTTCTTCTACTTCTGTCAATATTAGACGATCATCGACTGATCTAGGCCTTCCTACTCGATTTCCAATTCCAGGAATACGACCTTTATGGTATGCGTTATTTACTCTGAGAAAAAATCGGTGATCAGGATAGCAATCCCGATAGGGATAACGCTCACGATAAACACGTGCTGCTTGTCGAGTATTTCATTGTTACATCGAACATTTTTCTGCATATTCACGTGGAGTGTATGTATTAAGCATTTTCCTTCAAAAAACCAAAGTCGAACAACATCCAAATTCAAGCGTACTTCAACAAAGAATAATATCGTAATGACGGGATCAAGCTAAACACGCGTGTAGTTCCGAGCTATAAGCAAGTCACTGAAATAGTTGAAAGTCAAAGAAAATAATAGTGGGTTCAAGTATCGTCTATGATTGGCCAGAAACAATACAAAAGAATTCCAGCGCGCGCCCGTAAAGGCAATAATTCTCGGAATAACTTAATGAGTTTACTACCTGATAATTTCTAATTTGAATGTTGTACGCCAATTTAACATTTTTTTAAATACTTTATACCACATAATTATACCTTTTTGTAATTTGCATGAGATGTAGAAGTTTTTAAAATAAAGTTCCACAGGGTTACCATACATTTTTTTTACACCAGCTTTGTTCAAACTTCAGTCCGTAAACTTTAAAACATAAAATTTTGCTCTATTTTTTGGTCTAATTTTCTTGTTGTTGTTAATTATGCTTGAGTATCATTTTAATTAGGAAGACTTATGTATTCTTAACAACCTTGAACAAAAAAATAAGAATAAAATAAAAACAGAAATGGTAAAAGTTCATATTAAGCTTATGTGGATGATATTTTTATCAAATTTTGAAAATAAAACATAAATCAAAAACTTTATGGTCTAGGACAATAAATTTTATTATTTTTGTTAGATAATAAGTTCCTCTACTCCCCATAACCCGTTGGTCCACTACTTACGGGACACCCTGTATAGTTATTTTAAGTACGCTACAATAGAACTTGTCTATCTATTAAATCTACATATTTATAATGTAATATCCACAAATATAACAAATAGACTAAAAATCATAAGTACAAACTTATCAAATACAAATTCAAAATTCAAAAAAATTCAAATTCAAAATTTATTTATTTTTCACAAAATTTTTACAAACCAATATTTACTCAATTTACTAAACTTCGTTGTTTACGATACATTTGCTCATACATCGTCATATAGAGTTATTATTGTATAGTAAACACAATTTTTAATCAAGTATTTAAGAAGTAATAATAAAGATACCAATTCTCATACTTTTAGATCCACTATGCCAGGATCCGTAGCATTCGGGACGAACGAAAAATGGCGTATAAACAGGAACATATTCGTCCTGGGCTTCGCTTTCATGATCCACTTCACGGCATTCCACGGAGCTGCCAACCTTCAGAGTTCTGTGAACACGGACGCCGCGGCTGGTACCTTCACACTAGCGGCTATATACTTCTCTCTGATCTTGTCTAATGTGTTCCTACCAGCTATGGTTATCAAGTAAGTATTAAGTGAATTAAAATTTAAATTATCTGTGCATTTGAACTGAATTCAGCCAACTTACCGTCTTGCATAGGAGTATGTATTCTCTAAACTCATGAAATTTCAAAAATTCAATGTCCATGTGAATCTTATATGTACTTACTAAATATGTAAACAGAAACAAGATAATGAAATACATTTTTAAATGGATAACTTAATTTTAAAATAAGAGTACCTAGATATTAAAATGTAGAGCATACTTTATACTTTTTATTAAAATAAATGATTACAATTACGTTAATAGCTTGTGACAATAATAAATCTCTCAATATATCACATAAATATTTTTAATTGAAATAATTAAGTCGCTATAGATCTTATCCACGGATGTTGTGTCATTTCATGGTTATTAAACCATATAAAAATAATTGAGAACTTCTGCAGCTTCTTTTTTGGAAATCAGCTTAAACGGCTTTTTATTAGTACAAATCATTAAATAATAACAATTCATTTAATTAAGTCATTAACATTGTATTTAAGTATTAAAAAAAACATTTCCAATTGCAATTACTTTTAGATACAGTACGTTAAGTTTTTAGTACTACTGTTTATTAACTCTATTACTATTTTATTTCCATTAATTAATACCTAAATATTTATTATATAAAAACTTTGTCTATAGAACTTCATCATTATCATCATAATTTTAGAAATCGGAGTTTTATATAATTATTTAAGTAAATACTTACATAAGTTTGATAGCTAAGGGCAAAAGGGCGAGATGAGCCCAAACTTCGGTTACTAATATGTCGGTTACTTCTTTATAGATAAGATTATAATGAACCCAAATATTTGGCTATATAATGATGATTGAAATTAAAAATAAAAATAGCTATTTTTTATAAGTTTTGTTTTAATTGACTCCGTATTTTGAACATAATTGCTAAAATAAACTTTAAAAATTAAAAGTTGTGCAGAGTCAAGTTCATTTTATCAATTACTAGCTTACCATGCGCAGCTTCTCTCGCTTTGTAAAAAACTAAACGAAAATTTACACTCTCAAATAGGAGGCCTATTGCTCAGATACAAAATAAAGATATTTGAATTGATTTAATGAGAGTGAGTATACTAGGAAGACATTATTATCTATAATGCCTTCCTTCTTCTTGTATGGAACCGTTAACAAAACACACGCTAGCTCTACCTTTGGTATAATCGCCATCAATTTCAGCCATATCTGCATGCCTTGATACCACCTTGAGATATGGAAAAATGTTTGCAGGACAATAGTTTTTGTTAGCGTCTGCTTAGTCACTTTTAATATCTGAACCGCCATTCAAAGACAAAACACACAAGTGACCATTGTAAGGTCGGTCACTATATTGGGTCAATGCTATTGTATTTATCTAGTTACAAGAAGTGAATTATCGGAATATTTATATTATCGTTATTGTCCTTTTTGCTGAGAAAAAATCAAATTCCGTTTTGTACAGAATTTCTTATTTATAACACGGAATGTCCATGTTAATTGTGTTAATGAAAAAGGATATTAAATTTTTAAAGATTTTTGCAAAACTTAAGATTACAATTAAATTAATAAATAATGTTTATTAAGTGTGTGCAGCATCATCCTCTTGTTATCTATCTGATTAAACATTCCAATCTAAATTCATAGATTTAAAGTGTAAAAAAATAAACATTAGAAAAGCGACATTCAATTTCCCCGTTTTAATAGAAAAGCAAATTGAAAATACATAGGTATATCACGATGTTTTTGTAAAATTTGTTACGAATAGATGCATTTATTGCTACTAACTTTTGGTTATCGAATACCTACTAGTTATATCATCTGTGCTATTACTGCGTTTTCATATTGAGTTTTGGTAAAATTTTCTTACATATATTTGCATTTTTTGCTACTTACTTCCTAACTATTATCTAGTAGGTATAGTATTATATTATTCGGTGCTTATTACCATGTATTCATCTTTTGTTTTTCTTGCAGATGGCTAGGATGTAAGTGGACAGTAGCATTGTCCTTCATACCATACATGCCGTTCATAGCTGCTCAGTTCTACCCTCGCCTGCACACCCTGGTTCCCGCGGGAATGATGGTGGGGCTTGGCGGGGGACCTTTATGGTGTGCTAAGTGTACTTACTTATCTGTGGTAAGTGATAAGTCCTAGGTAAGACTAAGTATAATTTAAACTAATATTATAAATCTGAAAAGTTTGTTTGTTTGTTTGATTGAACGCGTTAATCTCAGGAACCGAGGACGGAGGTCCGATTTGAAAAATTCTTTCGGTGTTAGATAGCCCATTTATCGAGGAAGGCTATAGGCTATATATCATCACGGTAAGACCAACAGGAGTTGAGCACTGCGGGTAAAACCACAGGGCACAGCTAGTGTTAACATAAATGGTAGAGAGTCTTAATTAATAACGTTTTCAACCCAGCTTATCACCTCCTCGTGTTTTGAAGAGGGTGGGTGGTGTTTTTAAATTGATAAATTCGGCTATATTTTGGGCTTGTTACCTCAGAATTTAAGACTGGGTGAAGGGATTTTGATGATTATTTTTTTATTTTTGTTCACATTTGTTCAGTTCTGATGATTTGTAGGTGCTTTAATTTTTAGATTCAGTACCAAATGTCTATTTGTATGTATGATTGCTTAAGTATCATATTCATGAATAAACACCACCTACAAGTAAATGTTGTTCGTGGAGCGATTTTGATAGGAATCATGAATCATGAATGTTACTATCCTTGGTCAATTGACAATTCGTTAAATAATGTATTTCAATAAAATGAAATTAATTTGAAGTCGGACTTTACATTTATTAATTGTGTAGGTACATGCGTCATTTTTCCATATAAATTTTTTGTTGAATAAATACTTTATTATTCAAGAACCATTATAATAACAATGAACTGTATAATTTGACTATCCCAATCAATGACTCTATTATACTAGTAGACGCGGCATACGCCAACATCATTGCACTAAAAAACAGCGTAATTAATACATACCTACTTACTAACGTATTATCACCAATACAGTTGTTCTCTCTTTCACTCTCACGCACGAGACATAATACATGTCTCACTCATGTACTTCGTAATAACAACTGCCGATTAAAATATAAAAAGAACGTCCAGCCACGACGCTGAATGGTGCGTGACTAAGTGAAACTCGGGCACTTAGCTGAGTTTTTTCTTGCCAAAATATAGAGTGGGTAACGTATCTAGCTTTTTTATATATCATAGATCCCAATTAAATTTAATAACTTATTAGGACATTATTTCAACTCTGACTGTAATGACCACGTATTTCACAGCCAAATAGTAAATACATAGGATTTCTCACGGTTTCAATTTTCACATCAAAATTAGCACCGACTACAGAATAAGTGTTATCAGGTGCAAGATTATTTGAATTTTAGATTTTCATGTTAAGGTCGTCATATGTTCTGAATCACTGGAATCTTGACTACGAATACAGTATTAGTTAATTTGCATATATGTTATTGCATTTGCAAAAAACCAACGATCTTGCATACGTGAAGTTTTGTTAAAATCAAGTTCCTGCTCGATAAAATTCTATATCCTGTTGCTATGGATAATAGTGTTTGAAGGATTTTTAGGTTATTTAGGTATTTCTATGGATACAATATTGTAACTTTGATGTTATTTGCTCATGTCTTTCAAAGCGTAGCTTCGTATAATATAGAGGTGATAGAATTTTCAAAAACTGTTATGTTGTTATGTAGTATTAACTACTCCTCAATAAAAAACTAAAAATACTGGCTAGCTACACCTACCTCATTATAATATTATAATATATGTTGACAATATATTTTCCCAACATCTATTCATTTAGCCTTCATTTAGCTATAGGTTTATGGGGTCTTTACTTCGTAAGGGTTCGTAGGAGTTATATTGTGTAAATAGAATAACTTTTGCATGTTCTCATTCTAATGTTAGCATATTCTTTAATAACTTACAATTAATGATAATTATTTAAGGTAAATCTTAGACAATAATTTATTAGTGTCGTACTTTACAATTTGTGTCAACTAGGCTCGCGTAAAAAAGTAAGGCTGAATTCACACAGAAATATCATATAATATATCTACACAAAATTTTAAGTCATATATTATGACTTCATAACATTTTAAGTCATATATTATGACTTCGTTTTGAATTGATTTTACGGTAGCACATAAGTTTATTTATATTTCTATCTATATTTCAAATTCTTGTGATGATAGATTTGAAAAAGTTGCCTATATTTAACCCCTGAGGCCCTGAATTCTGATTGTTTCATCAGACTGACATTTAAAACGTTGGTTTGGTTTTACAATGTCGTAAGGATATTTTATAAAGGCGTGCTCATAATATTATTATATGTACTATGTACAAATAATTAATTTTGTATGCAAGTTTAAAGTTGTTTGAAACATAATCATAGAGTACATTATGGTAATAGTTTTGTTTGTATTAATTTCGAGGAGTTGACATTATTTAAGCAAAATTATTAAATGCAATTATCGTTATGCTATTATATATTCAATTTCTCAAAGTTTATTACTAGTTTAAACGTTTTAAACGTTATTTTAACTACATTTTATTATCAGGTTGCGGAACCCTACGCTAAGCTGTCTGGTGTCTCTGCGGATGTGTTGGTGGTTCGATTCTTTGGTCTTTTCTTCATGTTCTACCAAATGGCACAGATTTGGGGAAACCTCATATCTTCAGCAAGTAAGTAACACAATTACATTCAATATAACATGGAGTAAATCGTTTTCGACACCTCAATTCACAGGTGTGTCGAATATTATATTTGAATGGAACAATTTTTTGTCCAAACAAATAAAGCAAAAAGTTTATTTAAATATTAAATAAATTAATAATTATTTCCTTAGCGAAAAGTCGATATCCTTCATACGGACCACTGGGTGGGTTCCAATGTTTTTATGCCCTTTAGCCAAGGAGATTAGTTGAACGATTGTGTCCACAAAAAGTTAATCATGCTACATTTTTATCATTTTAAAGGTAAATTTCTACTAACCTACATATTTGTCTAGCTTTATTTACCAAACCTAGTTTTACTTATTTTTAGATTATCCGTATTATATGAGAACAATGCAATTGCATCTCTTCTATTTGGATGCATTACATTAAAAAAATGCAAGGTATACAGTCTCTACAATATCATGCTCTGAGAAAATCATGGTACAGTAAAGAATAAATATAATTAAAAATAAGTAATTTGAAGTAATACTTTAATTTATAAAGGAAGGTGTAATATCAAAAATTCAGATCTTCTGAAATTACATTCAGTTATCCAGGGGCCATTTAAGAGGTCATGTCTGTATATCTAATGCCTTTATATTTTAATTTATGATTAAAGTTATTCTTTCTCAACATTTGTTGTTGTTTTGAAGTAATTTTTCGCATTGTGAACATGTAATAAATAACAATTATCTTATCTATAATCTTTTAACACCTACTTTAAAATTTAAATATATAAACCAAATCAAAGTCATACCTACTCGTAGACCGAGTTTCCTCTGACATTGTTATTAGGAAGTCGACTTTCACCAAGGAAAAATCGTAGTTGCGGATTGTAGAAATACAATCGCTGTTGTTCTATATAATCAAAATACTGCCATTGAAATTTAGTTTCACAAAAAGTAATGTAATTTAAAAATGGTCACGGTATTGCTTAGTATAAGTGTGGCGCTATATATGGAGCAAAAAATAAATAAATCGATTGCCGATTCCGCGTTCAAAGATTATCTATGACTCACGCACAATACTGAGAATATTAAACAATTTTATTGTAAGGGCGCTTGTGCACTACAAGGAATTTTACTGTCCGGCATTCCGATTTTTTACGGTCCGGTGTGGCATGAAAAAACCGATGAATTGCTTGTGCACCTGTCCGTCTTTACTCGGATCAGTGCGATACAGTTCAAGGAAGTATGGCGGTATAATGCTATCATAAATGATTGTTTTCGCATTTTACAAGAAACGAGTAAAAATATAGAAGGTGAAATATTATATTACTTCGTTATAATAAACGAAGTAAAGTACGGTAAAGTAGTTACGGTAAAGTTCCGTAAGAGATTTAAAATGCGTGTTTCACTTATTTATTTTAATCGGTGACGAGGAGCTAAATCTATTCCCACTTGAACTTTAACTTACCAATACTTACTTAGATAATAATTATAGGTCAATGTATATAAAATAACAATACCGACTTCTCAAATCTCATTGCCAGCTAAAAGAAAGTAAAACAAGAGCTTGCTTTCAATTGGCATATGTAATAAATAATTTGGAAAATCCAAAAGTGCACGCCTCATAATTTTTTTAATAAATATTTATTAATTATTATTTTTGTTTATTTAATAACAATTAAACCACATCGAATCAGACCCTGAAAAATGAAAGGGTTCTATTCCTGAGCATACTCAAGCGTAAGAGAAAAAAAAAAGACTCGATTAGTAAAGTATTTCGGTCGCTATCGTGTTAACAAGAAAAAGGATCCGCACATACAGACACACGGACGTCCAAGACAGAACTTTTTTAAACTGTTTTTTAACTAGTTTAAATAACAAAAATGACATCAAAAATATCATGAACGTTAAAAATAGTGTTTTTTCTTAATATGTGTGTGTATGTATTATCTTACAAGTGCAATGTATGATACATTAAGACATTTTAAGTTTGAAAAATCAGATGTTTTGCGCAAAGTGACAGTAGTACCCACCTCAACGCTTCGCTTATGAGGCGTGCAAAAGAGTAAAATCCAAGCAAGTGGGCACTCGAAAACAATTATACCTACAGCGACTCGTAAACTCAAAAAACCATCCGGAATAGGGAAAAGTAAAATGTCGGACAGTAAAATTACGTATAGTGCACAAGCTAGTATTTAGATTAATTGCGTGCCATACCGGACCGTAAAAAATCGGAATGCCGGACCGTAAAATTCCTTGTAGTGGACAAACGCCCTAATCCTTGTCACCGGAATTGCTATCATTTGTTGCTATTTGGTTGCTATGCTCTACATTGTCAATCTCATATTGATTGATTAATTACAAATCGACGTCCTTACAAATTCAAATTACATATCAAATGTACATAAAATTAGCTCTCACAGTTAAAAGTTTCAAAAACAAAATACTGTAAATAAAACAAGAAACATTTTTGCCAAAACAAGGCATAGAACATAAGCAATCGAACGTATTTGCGATACGTTCCATCTGTATTATAATTTATAACTTATAACAATACAATATATTATTATTTATTTATGACTGCATTCGGTCGGTATCAATATTTATCTCCTATCAGAATCTAACCTAGTAATAACGTGTCAAGGTAATTACAAGGAACGGTTACGAAATCGTTACAGCCACTGTTATAAACTTAACTGTTGGTGTTTTAATATTATTATGCTTTTCTTTGCTGTCAGGCTGAATCCTTATATTATTAATGTAATTTCGATTATAAGAATAATTTTATAGAACTTTTGATATAAATATGTTTACTTGGAAAACAAAAGGAATAGTTTAGTTTCTTTGTAGAAAGTGCAGTTAATATGTTTTTGCTAATTTATATTTTTTGTAGTAAAAGCCTTTTTTATATTTAACATATAAGGATTAATTTGTATGTTAATTGAGTAATTATATGGATTCCTATTTAATACTAGTGTTTTTAAAACATAAATGAATGTTTCTTTTTAATTGTTAATTCAGGAACCGGACGTTTATTGAAATGTTATCAATGATCCAAATTCGCATTTATTAGACCAAAATATAAGTACCTAATCTAGATTTTGAAACGCGAGTTTTTTAAACATTTGTTTAATTTAGATTTCTTCCAGTGGTGTAATATTATGTATCTCCTATAGTATTTAAATATATTAATTATTTGGCTTTGTTTGTTATCATCTATTAAAAAAATAATGTAAAAGGGTTCACATTTTTTTATCTTCTTACGTCAGTCGTGTTTAACATGATTTCACCGAAATTAGTTAAAATAATTATTATGTTTCTTCTTTTGTCACATTGTCACCCAAAATACTGTCATTGTCTAACCAACTTGTGCTTAAACAAAGAACAGGTTATTGGGCCCTTCCGGGTCCAAAGTGAATGTCCACTTGCCTTGGATTTGATACTGATGTTTATTCATTCGTTACACCTATTTGCAAAGCGTTTGAAATAAATATAGAACGTGAGCTTAATCGTTGAACCTAACTTAAACTAACTACGTAATTGTAACAGGCTTGAATAAGTTTTTTATTGTTACATGTTTTTAGCATTTTCGTTTATAGATGTATTTTGTAGTTAGTTGCTCTACACTGTATAATGTATTACTTTTTCACGAAGATATTTTATTTATTACAATTATAATGATTACCTACTATGGCTTTTATATGCCTTGTAAAAAACAAAGCGTTTCTAAAAAGTTTAGAATCACTTTCTACAACTATTAATACTATTAAAAAATCTAATCATCGCAAAAAAATATAATTCATAAATTGCAAGGTAATATTTTCAAGTTGGAAAAAAAAATCATTTTTTTTGTTGGTACACTTTTATACATTAAATAATAAATCGAATTCACATAATAATTATTATTCTTTTACAGTCCTAACATCAAGTTTGGGCGATATCACCACATACGCGAACGAAACTTTGGCGCCAAAAGCTTTTGCGTTGATCAACTACACAGAAACAACTCCGGACTATGGGGCGACTTGTGGTGTCAACTTTTGTAGCGGGAGTGACGCTCATGTAAGTTATACACCTTTTTAATAAATTATTTACCTAGATTGTTATTCACAAATTACAACAAAAGCATAAATTTCAAATGTAGAGATCTTGAAAAAAAAACCGATTCAAAATGTACATAAATAACAGAAGGAGAGTTTGAAATTACGTAAGCTTAATCATGTTTTGATGTAAATAAGTTCTCAGTTTTATTTAAGTATTAATATGATCTATTTATACTTCATTTTACAACGAATACTGTAGGTATATTTTGCTTTTATACTACCTTTCTCTTCTAAACACTTTATTGAAGTAATTTAGAAAAATCTTATCAAAGAGCTTTTTTAGCACTACCATTAATTAGTATTATCTATAATAAAATTTGCAACTAACTCCATCTTGTTTAGGAGAACACAAACTTGGAGCCTCCCTCAGCTCTCAAGATACAAGTGATAGCTGGTGTATACTTGGCCTGTATGGCGTGTGCGACCATCCTTGTTGCTGTTGGAGTGGATTCGCTTGGCAGGTAAATTGTAAAAACTAATATAAAACTGACTGGCACCTACATATTTTAATTCCTGAAAATTTGGTATCCTGATATATTTTTCCCGAAAACATTCACGGAGGGTTTCTTTTATAATATAATATTGAAAACACAATATCGCATCCATAAACTCGAACTCCTATAAAAAATGACTGATTTAAGTAGTCAATTTCGAATTCCAAAGTACTTCCGAGTCCTATTGTGAATTTGTTATAAATTATAGTAGATTATAATGTTTATGAACTGCAACATAAGCTTTTATACGTTTTATTATATACTCATTCCATACAGTATCTTATATACAAAATTCTCGTGTCACAATGTTAGTCAGCATACTCCTCCGAAACGGGTGGACCGATTCTCATGAAATTTTCTGTGCATATCGGGTAAGTCTGAGAATCGGCCAACATCTATTTTTCTTGTGTACCACGGGCGAAGCCGGGGCGGACCGCTAGTATTAATATAATTTTATTATACTACCATATCTCTTAAAACCAAGTGTCCCACATCTTCTAGGTACAACGCAGGTCGGCAGCCCATGGCCCACGGCAAGTCTGGTTTGCAGCTGCTGGCGGTCACGTTGCGTCAACTGCGGCACAAGTACCAACTACTCCTTCTGCCTGTTATTGGTTACATTGGCGCGGAACAGGCGTTTATGGCTGCTGATTTTACACAGGTTAGTAATAAATAATAGGCTTTAAGAGGTATATATAGAGGTTATTCGTAATTTGTATGTGGAAGAAAAGAAGGTATTACGCCGCCAACGAAAATACAGATTGCTCAATCAGAAATTATTGACAACTGGTAAAAGGGTACTATGATGGATATTGTCGGGAATTTGAGTATATGTTCCGCAGTGGAAATATTTCAACGTGTATAAGTTTGCTATACAGATGAAAGATCTTTTGAATGAATAAATTAATAAATGTGTTTTTATGTTGGTTTGTAACAGAATGTTTGCAACGAATGCTTAAAAGCATTGACCCGACTTGTCTTATGAATAATTTTCACTTTTTATCATCCTATTATTTCATGAAATCAATACTTTTGGCTAAATAGTTTAATAAAATAAATGGTAAGTACGTTAGAATTGCTAAAATACAAAATGATAATTGTGCAATACAGCTCCTTTAATTGAACACGACTATTATTTGTCAATAAAGATTTATAGTCGTTCTTGTTCATTGTTTGTAACAAGTCGTGATTAACAAGTCCATGGGCGTAGCCACGGTGGGGCAGGGTGGGGCACTTGCCCCACCCTGGCAAGGTACCTAACCAAATCTAAAAAACGTAATTATCTAGGTACTGACTACAAAACTTAATATCCGTTAAAAAATTCTCATTCGAAAGTTGTCAGTCGACACAAAAAAAAATGCGATCTAAACAAAAAGTTTGCGCTTCTATGTTACATGATTTAAACCACTTTTGGTGCCAGAAAAATTAGTGTAGTACTGTTACCCCATTCAAAGCTGTTTTTATTTAGCCAAATTCGCACTAAATTTCCCATCCAATTTCACTTTTGTTTTAGGATAAGTTACTGACCATAAAAGCACAAAATGCTGATAGATCCAGGTGGAGCTACGCTCGCAATCTTACATAAAAGTTTTTGGCCGATATCTCGGAAACTATCCATTTTAAGGCAAAAAATATTGGAAATTTTTTGTAGGTTGTAAAATTTTACACCTTTTATACTTTGTAAACTTTATGTAAAACTTTCCGTTTACGATTTATGGCCTATTTAATGAGCCGGTTAATCATCTTTGGCAAGTAACTCTTTAAATATTGGATTTATCAATGAAATGCAAAGGCATTAATATATTATACATATGCATTATCCATTTATTAAGATTACTTTCTTTGAAACTTTTTTTTCTAATCCTTTTTGAGTTATTTAACGTTTGGCGATAAATAGTAAATTTCAAGGTACCTACATAGGTACGAAACATACATATGTTTCGTATATATTTCGTACATATGTTTCGTATATATTCTAAATAATATTGAGTAGTTATTTTATATTCGGATGCAAGAATAAAATAAAGGAAAATATTTAAAAAAATGTGTTAAAAATTATCTATAAGTAAAAAAAAATCAAAAATTTTGCCGTTTCGGAAACGGTGAAAATCCACTTGCATTGGAAATTTCTTCTTCGTTTTTATTACATCCGTAAAAAAGCTTTTGGCCTGCCACGTCACCCGCCGAGCCTCGGCATTGCTACATTATACGTGGAACAACTCAAAAAATATGGGCACTAGAAAAAAAATTTCAAACAAAACTTGTAGAGAATAAAGTGACCTAAAAACTATGTACAATGTACATACATACATTTTATTCATTAATCCAATATTTTAACGATCAACCGGTTCATCAAATAGGCCATAAACCGTAAATACGAAATAGTACTTAAGTCTTACAAAAAATTTTACATGGTATAAAATATGCGAAATTTTACTTTCTACAAAAAAATTCTAAGCAACTTTTGCCCTAAAGTGGATAGTTTTCGAGATATCGGTCAAAAACTATAAGATTGCGAGCAAAGCTCCACCTGGATCTGTGTGCATTTTGTGTTTTTATGGTCAATAAGTGACCATTAACCTAAAACAAACATGAAATCGGAAGTGCAAGGTTTTGCTTTATTAACTGAGTTAATTAAAATGGTTCATTTTTCTATTTACATAGACCTATATTTTATGGTAAAAAGGAATCATATTATTGTATTAGACAGATAAACTATATAATATAGGGATGAAATTTGCAACATAAACGGCTGTAGGTATCTTTTGTTTGTTTTGATTTATTCATTATTATTTCAGCTTGATACCGCCACGTGTTCTTGAAAAAAAAAAGGTATTTTTAGACAGACAGGCGCACAACAAAGTCTGCCTGTCGGTTTGTCTGTCAACACACTTTTTCTCAGGAACGCGTAGAGTTATCAAACTGTTTATATCGAATACTCAAGTCTACGGTCTCATAAAGCTGTGAAAAAATCAAACTTATAAGCCAACGCAATCAAAAGATACAGCCATTTTATGCTGCAAATTATCGCAAATTTCGACATTCGCAAGGGAATCAAAACCTACATTGTACCTACTTCCCGTGAACACATAGTCTTGAAATTTGGTTAAAAGCAATGTCTTATAGCACAGATAAAGGAAAAATTGCTAAAACATACATTATAGAGTTACAACATAATAAAAAGTAGGTTTATTCGGAGCCCTCGGTCTCGGTGCGCAACTCCGACTCGCACTTGGCCGGTTTTTTTTGCCCCACCCTGTGCCCATGGCTAGCTACGCCCATGAACAAGTCGTCTGAAAAGGAAGGAAACAATAATTTATCTATTCTATAAGGAAGTACGAATTATAGATACATCATAATATACCTATTTGAAGTGTGCGGTTTCCTGAACGTGGTCAAGTATTTTGGTTGAAGGTTGTTTAGGCACAAAGGTCGCCTTTCACTAAAAGTTTGTCGTGATAATGTCTATTGTGTTATTTGGTTATATTAGAGCTTATTATAGGTATTTAGAGTATTTAAACGTAACGAGTAAAGAGTAAGACCTTGAGTTTTATTTTCTTTAATTTATTAGAATCAGTGATTTGAGAGTGTGAGAAGATTATGTATGATGTATCTACCTATTACGATAACTGAAAGTTCTGTTTATCTATACAAGAACATATATTTTTTGAAAACTTATTCACACGGTTCAGATTTATATCATTTTCTAACGAAAGTTCATATTATGTTTAAAAACAATAACTTGTTAAAAAGCTCTCCAAATTAAAAAAAAAATCACAAATTTAAATCTGCACAAACCAATACTTTATTTATTTAAGAACAAACAATCTTTCTTTATTTAAGAAATAACTTTATATATTATATATATGTAATTTTCAGGCATTTGTCGGTTGCGCATATGGCATCCCGAACATTGGTTTCGTGATGATTTGCTTCGGTGTGTTCAACGCGCTGGCGGCGCCTATGGCTGGTGCGATCGTCAAGCTTACTGGAAGATACCCTGTTATGCTTACCGCTCTGGTTAGTTCTATGCGATTCTAGAAAAGGCAATGTGATATTATGGCTTTACGAAACAGACCATATGTGCGAAGTTAGACTAGCAAACTGCAAGCACTGATTATCCTGTATTTATTTTACTATCATACTCTTATTGTAAAATCGTTTGTATATTATGATAATACTTGAGTCAACTTAATAGTTAATATCCATCTCTTAATTCTAGTCCCTTTTTTTAAAGTTTTTTATCATTATAGCAGCAATGGTTAATAAATAAATAACATAACTCTATTTTTATAAGAATTGATACGCAATTTATCTACTTAGAAAACCTTTATAAATGTTATGCAATGTTACAAGCCAAAAGCTTTTCATCCCTTTACATTGTTAGCATATTAGATACAATTTTTGTGATGATAATAAATGTTGATCATTCTTCCATATTCGTTACGTTAATTTTCAGATTTTGAATTTGTGTCTCATAACGGCACTGCTCCTGTGGAGACCAGACCCGTCGCAGTGGCTCATGTTCTACTTCCTAGCAGCTATCTGGGGGACTGCGGACGCTGTCTGGCTTGTACAAGTCAATGGTATGTACTAATGAAAAAAGACTATTTGTGGAAAATATTATATATACATGACAAAAGTTTTATAACTAGGATTGGTTTCTGGTCGAAATTTACAACCGTATCGCTGTTATCATATGTTATGACAATTCAAAAGTGCTTCTAGAAGAAGTCTTATTGAATGAATAAAATGTTCGAGTATGAATTTGAAAGCTTTTATGAAAACTTAATAATCAATTACAATAAAATATTTTGCATGACGTCTTTATTAAATATATTATCTTGTAAAACCCAATTAACCAGTTCAGATTTTGTTTATTAATTTTAAATAGAGAAAGTACGTTACGCTATAGGTAATTACTACGCATGTTCAAAACAGGAATCTTGGTTTATTTTATTTTTATTATATTTTATTGTTAATATTTTTTCAAATAAGTATGTTTATTTATACATTTTGTTGTCAATTTTTATTAATTCCATTCAGGAAACGTGATTCAGGACACGGTACTGATTAACCTTTGAAGAATCACGACCAGCGTCTGCGACAGAATTTTTAATAACAATATCTTTAAATTGAATTATCGTTATAATTATTATAAAACTAGAGAATGAAGAATTGATCTTATCTTATATGGTTTACGTTCGGTTAGATATTTGAAAAGGTAGGAAACTAGGAAACCTCGGAAAATACACTATAGGAGTGTAAGCTATAGACCCATGGATTAATAAGATTGGGATTGAAATCGCACAAGCTACACATAAATAAGTAATGGTACTTCCTGTTGGTAATTATAATTTTTATTTTATACAGCATTTTCCGGGATATTATTCCCTGGTGACGAAGAAGCGGCATATTCAAACTTCAGGCTATGGGAAGCCACTGGCAGCGTTCTCTCTTATGCCTCTGCTCCTTACCTCTGTGTTAGAACCAGGTACATATTTATTGTATTTTTATTATATCTGATTATAGAGATAAATTGGAACTAGAAGGTAGATTAAGTTAGTTAGCTGTAGTATATGTAATTTATTTAAGCGACGCCATCAAAAATAGTTTAGTGTTTTTAGTTTTTAGTGCTAAGAATCTTAGCAAATACGCAGGCGTTATAATGACTTGGATGGTATATGTAGGTACAACATTTTGTTTTGTCGAAATTTATAATAATATTATAAATCTGAAGAGTTTGTTTGTTTGTTTGAACGCGCTAATCGCAGGAACTACTGGTCTGATTTGAAAAATTCTTTCGGTGTTAGATAGCCCATTTATCGAAGAAGGTATATAAAGGCAAGTATAAGGTATTTAGGCTCTATATCATCTCGCTAAGACCAACAAAAGCGGAGCAATGCGGGTGAAACCGCAGGGCACAGCTAGTATTCGTAAAATTCGTAAAAAGTAGTTGGTTTTCAGAAAATAATAATCAATAAGCACGACATTATATGTGGATATTTATGTAATAAGACTGTATGTGCCATGTGAGTGTTACTAAATATTGTTTATTTACAATAATGCTATTTATCTTTACAGATTATACACACTCCTAGGTCTGCTTATATTAGGATTCTCAGGATATACCCTAATAGAAGTCATGGAATATCGAGTGAAGAGGCGGCATCATCAAGAGAGAAACTTTGAGCTTGTGGAGAAAAATGAGCGAGAATGATTTTGCTGTTATTAACTTACAGGCGTTTAATTTTATTGACTAAGGGCCGATTTTTCAATGCTTGGATAAAAGTTATCCGTCCAATAAAGTATTACCTGATAATATTAAAATGTCACGTAAACTGTCAAATACGGGCAATTAGAATACGTTTTTAAAATGGTAGTTTTATACATTATTCGACGAATAAGTTTTTTATCCAAGCATTGAAAAATCGGCCCTAAAACAGATGGAAATGAAGGTTATGAAATGAAATATTGCAGATGATCCAGGTTTAAACTAAGGGTTCAAATATGACTACCATTGCCATGAAATTTATTTATTGTCCAATTAAAAAATTCATAACAAGCGTGATCATACATTTCTGTTGCAATAATTAAATAGATAATAACGGCATTTCTATATGATAGTATCTGTTATAATATCTATAATAATTATATGTTCAGACTGGAGAGGTCCTGGATTTAATATCCGTAAGCGACTCGATTCTCAAAATGGGATATCAGTTTTATTATAATAATAATTAAATAACTGATAACATTTTCATATTTTCAGTAAGTATTGTCGAAGATTGTGAAGTTTAGATGTGATATTGAGTAATTTTAATTAAATGAGGATTTATACTTCCACTTAATTATAAGACTTTAATTTAAGGAAATAATAATAGTCTTCGTGAAGTTTTGTACACGTTCCTAGCAAAAAATACTTGTAAATATTTAAAAGACATTTGAAATAAAACAAAATATCAATAAAATCATTGTTTTTATTCTCCTTCACATAAATACTTAAAATGGATCGAACTTAATCCGGAATTAAGATCTACATAGGCTATATAATTAATAATTAATATTAATGTTCACAAGGATTTAAACAGTGACTAAAAAAACCTCATTCTTGTCTTTTTATTATGCACATTCAATATCAAAGACAATATATTTTTAAACCGAACAAAAAAGCAATATATGAGCTTATAAAACGTGTTTCAAAACAAACTATTAATCCATATTATCATTCAAGTGAGATGTTTAATACTATTTATAAATGGTATTACTACAATGCATTTAATTACATAATATACCACGTCAAAATTTTACGACATTAGTCTATAAATGGTGAAATTTATTATATATTATTTAAAATAATATAGTAGCAGTGGCATACTATGTATTTCAATGATTGTGTACAAGTCACAGAATGATTAGTCCCATGGATATACATATAAGAATTACACTATTCTTTAATATAAATAAAAACAATCAAACAGGAAAATTTAACAAAAAAAAATGTTATTTTATTTGTCTTTGATATTCGGACATACATTCTCATTTGACAATCAAAACTTATATACGTACAATTTACATAAGTCACTTGTCCACAGTAAAATTACGTTAAAAAGCAGTAACATTCAAATCTATATAACAATAATTAACTACAAATTCGTCGTAATTAACCTATTTTATAAATGATATTGTTATTGTCCGATTAAAGCGTAGAACCGTAATACTATAACAATGAATAATTAACTTTACTGTAATTTATTTTGGGAAAATATATTTTAGGAAGACCTGGATTAAGGCACAGATATTTGTTTATTAATTTGTATGTATTAGCACCGTATAAGCTCTTTATAATTTTTCATATTTTACATATAATTAAACAAACTGTAAGAGATGTCGTTTATGCTTGCAGGAGAAAAGATTATAAGCTACATTAACTTTTGCAGGTTTTTACAACTATTTTGGCAATTAAGGAGATTACCACAGGTAATAAAACATAACTAAACATACTGTTTCCTTCTAAAACTATTAAAACCTGTACGTATTTACAGATATGGTAAAACAACTCGAGAGAATATTGTGCATAGAATTTACACGTACGTATGAACTAATGCCTTCAGCGAAGAGAATGCGATATTGTACCGATTTAGCATTTCATTGCTCAGTATATACGGCAGTAAAGTAGAGCTAACAACCCAATCGAATAGACTAAACAATGTAATTTCACATCGATAAATTCACATTCTATCAGCCGACGACTTAAAATGTAACCGCTTGGCGTCTATACACGCGGTATGAAAATAATGAGCTTTACTCAGGTGTGGTACAAATAAATGCTATATATAATGTGATGTAAACATACATCGATAAAACTATATCGCATAATATATACAGATTGTAACGATGACCCTGTGTTCAGTACACGTAGCCTCAATATGAATAACTTTACAAAGGCCCTCTATGTACAAGTGCAATCTACATCTAAAATTATTTCTAACAGGGTCAAATAGCACCGAACTTCATATAATTTTCACATCTGTCGCTTGCGTGCAACACTTCTTTTGTTAAGTAGTTAATTATATTAAATTAGCAATTGACAACACAACTCTTACCAAATATAGCGAAAATATTTGGACGGCAACATTTAACATTATTTACAAACGCTTAGCTAATATTCCTAGGCTTAAGTAGAAACTAAATGCAATAATCTATAAACAGGATGACTCTAGAAACCGATTGACTAAGTGTCGTTAAGGTACGAAAGCAAACGTTGTCGTTATTGAAAATATGTAGCTGTCAATAGCACGAAACGGATAAAAAAACTATTTTAATAGAAAACTGTGTGAATGAACTCAGTCCAAAATTACATTTTTTTTTCAAGCATTAAGTATCTGTGATGTTCTTGAAATATTAAAAGTAGAAATTGGCCAGGTTTACAATAACAACCGTTTAAGTCTTTAATTTAGAACTACGTAAAACCTCCAACAATAGGCTCTATACAAAACGTTATACGACGTCACTCGGTACGCTTATTGATTGGATGCCACGTAAAATACAAGCACATTGAAAAATATGTTCTAATATAAAGTACACTTAAATATTCTACGTGTCAGGCAGTCAATAAGGTAAGGTATAAATACACATACGAATTAAGTACAAAGACCACTTAACCTAAAAGTAGTTCGTTGTCTAAAATGCAATCTTTAACTAGGACTGGTCGTATTACTTCTGGGTTCGGATTTTAAGGCAGCGCCGTTGATTTTGGGTGTGTTGGGTGTGACCGGGGCTGTGAGGAGCATGTTGGCTTGACACTGAGCACAGGGCTCGAGCCTTCGCGCCAACACCGCTCGGAGTTTCAACGCGGGCCCTAACTTCATCTGCAGCATGCCCGTGAGATGGTCCTCGGTTAGTAGCGGCAGGCCCGCTCCGTCGATCCTCTGTTCACGGAAATTCTGTAAATAAACACAAACGTTAAATTTGAGGCTGAATTGTAATTGTTTTAAGTCGTATTTTATGTTCATAGGATGTAATAAAACAACTCAAAGCTTTCTGATTATAAAGATTTACTTAATGAGATTTAGAAAGGACCAATTGGAGTAATTTTATCGTTAATATCATTGTGAGGGAATGGTACAATTATTAGTCTATAAGGTACACTAATTGAAAAATAAAGATATGGACTAAAGTATATAATAGTAATATCCAATATTAAGAAGAGAGATCATGTTGAGAAAAGTTTATTGAACTTTATCATTTTTCCGTAAAAAATATAAAATTCACGACCACGTGCTTTAAGAATAAATTAAAAGATAGATAAATTAAGATATTTTATCCACATTTACTTATTTTTTATTATTAAGACATTAATACTTAAACTGTGTAGAGTCTATAACGTATAAGTGTCGCTTATACATCTACAGCCAATTAATATTTGATTATTCGTATTATCAACTATTAAGTATGTTTTAATAATGCGACTAAAATGGTATGTCGTCTGTGATCACAGCGGGGGATACATAAAATTATTGTAATAAATTAAAAACTTCACTTGGTGTATTTAATTACGTCTGTTTTATTGAGCAGTTGTATTTAATTTACAACTAACTAGAAATGGAACAATATTGGCCAATATGAAACGAAATCGAAGATTAATAGATTCTAATCTTGTTCCCCGCCCCGTCTTTGCCTATGCGGATCACGGCGGTATTTTTAGTCAATTCTCTTAAAATTTGCTCAAAATATTTTTTTAAAATATGTACTTTATCTATTAGTTAAGCACTGAAGCTTTCGCATTTATTATGTAAGAAGGATTATTTCTTTTTATTATTTTTCTCACAGATAATCGGTATCGTTATGATTTCAATTTTCACCTCAAACATCCGCCGTACAATTAGACACGGGTGACTTGAGGTTATTACAATCATAGGAAATAGTGTTTTTGTTAGACTTTCAGACATAATATTTTCGGGGTTTTTATAGACATGATTAATTATCATTTAAAATTTTCAATATTTTCTATTGAAATTTGTATTTGGTTGCAGTATTTTAATTGATTTGATTTACATCATACAAAACATGAAAATTTCTAAAAGGAATTTGTCTTTAAAAAGTAACTTGATTGTTTAATATTTTTACACTTTAAAATAATTATGAACCAAATTTTATCATCTTAAACGAACCGAACGGAAAACAGCAAACATTACCGTCAGAATAATCCCACTTCACTAAGCAGCAAAAAAACAAATAACGCACGGTTGAGAAGCATTAAAATTCCATACTGTTTACTAGGACGAAAGTGCATCGTTAAGTTCATTAATTATTTACCAAATGCCGTACACTTTTTGCAAGTATCAAGAATGTAAACAAAAAGCGGTATGGTAAAATTTGAGCAACGGGTTATGGGAAGCTGGACCGTGCTAGCGTTCGGCCGGTTCGGCTGCACCTGTGCGTCTCAATGTATAGCGCGGTTAACATGCCTTGATATTTGATATTAATTGTTGTTCTCAAAATTACTGCTTCTGTTGCGTAGCGCAATGAATTCCTATTTCTTTAAAATGAAAGATGACTTTTGGGTTTAAACTTTTATATTAACATATGAGCGAATTCAATGTTTTCAATTGGTAGTAGGGTTATAGTTAAATGAGGTGGCCTAAGATTGCTATTCAAGAGAAAATCTATACTAATCTCCGTCACCAGTAGCTTAAGGTATATGAATAAAGGCAGCAAATAACTTCAACGAGCGCTCGTTTAAATTTGCCGTCGCGTTTCCAATATTGCACGCTTTTAATAGTCGTGAAATTAAGCATCGTTCGCCGGAAAATTTTAAGCGTCACTAAAAATGTTTTCACGGTAAAACAATATTAGGTATTTGTGTGACAAAACGGGCGCGTCCAATCGGCAGTATCAAGACGATCCGTTCTCGATCTCTCGGGTCGCGGCACCGTCCACCGACCTGTCATCTCGGCGGGAACGGTGACAAAAAGCGAGCCGCCTACGTGACGTCCTGCACCCCGCACTCCGCGCCCCCCTCGCCCCTTCACCCCGCCAGCTCATCTTCACGCTTGACCACTTTTTATTGCGCGACATTTGCCCGGAGTTCGATCCGTGTCATCCGACGTATACTTCTTTTTTCAAATTGCGCCGACGCGGACGCTGCCGCGGCGTTCGATTATTTTTATTTTTTAATTTTATATAGCTGCCAGCCGTCGAGCGGTAAAAAGCGATGGCTTACAAAAAAGGCCTATGAATAATTAAAGTGAGATAGCTGGTAGCTAGCTCATGGGAACGGAATTACTTATCGGCACGACAGGTCGCCGGCGCCCGCCGCCCGCTCTGAAGGACAGGTCAATTTGCTGCACTTATTTTGCTCCTTTCTTGATCGACGTTGATATAGAGACACCAGAATCTAGTGAATTTATTTATAAGGTACGCAATCGCCTTGAGAAATATGTGGCTGACGAATGCCCGCCACTTAGACTTGTTACACGAGGAATGTTCAAGATTCTTTTAAATTGGACTAACTAAAATTACTAACGAGTTACCTCTTCATCTCATATCGCATGTTCATTTCTCAGGATTAATTAATTAAAAATTTAACATTCATCTAAGAATTTGCAAATTAATGTGATACGTAAAAGCGTTAGTTATAGGAATTAGTATTTCTTTAACTTTTGCTAATAAACTAAACTTAAAAATTTTACATCTCAGAAAACGGCTCTGTGACTTGTTTGAGATTCTAGTGATCTGTGATATATCAAATGATGAAATGTGAAATACATTTATACTAGCAAAGGATAATGTAAGCTTATATCCTTATATAGCTATATATTATAGCTTATATGTTACGGTAATTTCAATAAAGCTCCATCTAATAGATGGAGCTTTATTGAAATTACCGTAATATAAGGATTGAATCAAGCAACCTTTACACGAATGACGAAACACACCTACGGGGCATGCGTTAAAGGAACGCAAGGGTCAGACTGACCCCACCATCCTTCGGACATAGTGGTTTGGGGGCATACTTAATTTAATAGGGGTTAGCTGGAGAATCGGCTCGGGATTTTAAAGTTAGTGCCCCGGGGTCAAAAGTGACCCGCTGTTTCTCGACGCAACGGAATGATACAGGAGAAAATAATTTAATTGGGGTACAAATTGGCAGTTTCAGAGATCCGAGCCGTATTATTTGTGGGCAAGTTCAATTATGTGCTGCGTTAGATATTTGTGAAATTGTAATTAGGAGAATGAGTAATTACCTAACCAAGGTTAATATTAACGTTGTCTGATACATATGAATTGAGGTTAATGTACCTGATGTTCTGTTACCATCCCTGTTTAATCAGGAACATCAGGTACATTCAGGTACAAACTTAAAGTTGAACGTATGCCACCTATCATTATTTCTTTTAACAGTAATTTGATGCAAGTGATAAATATTAAATAAATAATTATCTATTCTTATTAAAGAGTCTGACACTGCTTTCCTTGATATAACTGGGTTATCATAAATTCAAAAAGTCAATTGAGGGTGTATTTAAACAAAGAGACATTTACGATTATAGTAGGTACCATTATCAAATATAAGTAAGACTGGTCAATGAAGTCGACATTAGTAGTCGTTTGATTCAAAGTAAATTATATATGAATGAGCCCTAGCACAAAGTGGGACGAATATATTATAAGAGATAATATATCTGAGATGTTAAATGTAACATGTGATGGTAAACATACAGCATGTAATATCAAAATCGTGTCTAAGCTCTAACCTGCATTCTCCGTACCAATAAAGAAACGGATGCTACTAAAAATTATGTTTAAACACTGCGTTTACGTAAGCAATTTATACATCATGCCATGAATTTGTCCCGTGCACCGCCCGTGGCCGTGGATCGTTTAAATTGCGTCCGTGAAGCCACGGCAGCGAACAGGTTGTGGTGCAAAAAAGGTTAAAGTATATTCCTTGGGGGTCGGAGGGGTTAGGGGGGGCTAATGAAGGGGCGGCGGCGCCCGCGGCAGCTACCGCGCAAATTGATGCTTGCGCCCTCTGTGGAACCTTTGCTCTCGGCTAGTGATGCGCTTGTCGATAAATTATGACTAGCCGCGCTCGTTTATCGTGGCAGGTGCAATCGGTAGGCGTTCTCGTGTACCGGTTATTCGATGTTTACTGTGCTTGCGTTGGTGTTGTTTTAACTTCGCTTTGGGTAATTTCAGACTCGTATTGGAGAAACGAGCGTGCTGTAATTTCTTGCATGTGCAATTATTTAATTTAAATTGATAAGTTCTAATGTTTTGTTGACATGAAAAATGAACACAAAGGTAAAATTTTGTTCATAAAGTTCAGACGTTCAGACAAATAATTGCCCAAGATATGAAGGGCAATACCCAAGTAAGGATAAAAATAACAATTAAAAGTCTATTGTAGGAATAATATCATATTATATTGTACTGTTTAAAAATAAAGATAAACTGTACACGCATATCGACAAATGATCGCTGATCGCATCACTACTCTAACGCACTTTACTACAAAGATTGCAATTAAGCTCAAAGCATCTCTGGCTCGCCCTACACGCCGCGGCCGAGCTGACGGTTAGCGGCTGTTCTCTTTCCGTAATTATAATCTCCACGTTTATAACCCAAGGGTCATGGGACGGCCAGCGTTGGTTTTTTATCAATTGTCGTTTTGTTTTACTTATGCTTTCTAACATTTACTTGTGCCTTAATTACTATATTCTTCAATGATTAAAGTTTATACGCCCGAGGAAAATTGCCCATTGCAACGATTAGTGTGAAAGAATCCGCTGAATCATGGTGAATGAAGAAAGTTTCTATTGATATTGCATTACTGGTCGATAATCAAAGCATTAAAACAAAAGTACGAATATGGAATACATACTATAATTACGGGTAGAGAGCATCTGCATTAATATAATACCACTACTTTAAAATTACTCGCAAATCGACAAGATATATGGTTATGGCAGTATATTTATTAAGTATCAATTGGTTCTCGGTTATAACAAAGCCACATAAATTGCTGTTATGAAATTAACGGCGTCCGAACTAGCCATGAGGTCATACATAAGCGTCGCACATCTGTTTGGGCGCGAACGATATATTATCTCATTCATTTTGCTATTAAAATAGAAAGCTTATCAACGCGGGCATCGAGAGGCCGCAAAAAGCTCTAACATAATTGGAAAATGACCTGATCATAGTTAGTGGGTGTGGCGTGTGCACGCAGCGAGTGCCTGCGATAGACTGCTGAAAATGCAGGTGAGCGACAAAGATGGCAAAAGCGCACGCGCAGGTGGGCGGGGCTTAATGCGCCGAACGATAACGAATGTGTACGATCTCCGTCGACACGAAAACGCCCAGTCTAAGGTTGCGCGCATAAACCGAGTTGACCTCCAACTTTTCATCGTTGTGCTCTCGTTTCTAGCTCATCGATAGGTCAAGTTATGCTGGCCTCCGCGGAGAACAATGCCTGATAGAATGTAACTATTATACGAGAGACATGTGCTTTATAATGGAAGGTGTTTCGAGAACGTAGGGATTGCGATATCTGCGCAGATAGTTCTTATTGTTTGTAATCGCTACTGATTTCTTAGCTTTCTTAGTAAATACACGTTGTAAGATATATAATTATCATGCTCTATTATTACCTTCTGTGCACTTTCCTTTCATTTCGCTATAGTTTATAAAGTTGTAAGGAAAACGGACATTTTTGAAGATTGGTTTTCGAATATTCTTGAAATTATAAGCGTGAAATTTCGTATTCTTGCCTTCACCATGGAGGATACTCAAGTCATCGTTACTTTTTTAAGTAATAAATCCACAGTTTTTGTCCTCAAAAACATCGAATGAAAAACCTGCACACTTAATATTATGCCATGACCTACCTACATACTTTTTGTTACAACAGTTTCCTTTGCGTGTACAATGTACATACATCTAAAAGTTGATAACGCTACAAATAAACACGGTGCATAAAATAAATAAACAATTCGCGAACCGCTCAGTCCATTCGTTATCACACAAGTTTACAATCCTATAATTTAACCGTTTCAATAGAAACTGGTCGTATCCCCCTTTATTTGTTATAAACGTCCCGCATTAATTGATTTCGCTGCGTTTAAATTAAACCCGAGGTTACCGAGGGTTATATATTGCCTGTGTTTAATTGCGGCGTAGAGACGGGCCCATTTCATACTTCCTACATCGGTTTCTTGTTTATGAAAAAACTATTTTATTGGCAACCAGTTCTTGCTTTAGCGTTCAAGATTGGAAGGGTTTGTTATATGGTTAGGCTTTATATGGTCAGCTAGGTCTTTAAATTTGCGTGCACACAGAAACTAATCAACAGTTTGCGTGATGAAATGCATTTAGGTTGATAGATTATTTTTGTTTGTAGATAACCTGAAATTTTAATATGTTATTATTAATTATATGTTATTTATGTAATGCTGTGACAAATAAATATATGTTTTATGACTGTATGCGCCTGAGTTAATTTAGGCAAATGATTTAAAATGTAATTTCTAGATCTTTTTCTAAAGGAAGTGTAAATTTAATAGATATCAATAGGAAATAGTTTTGAAATATCTAACTTATCTTGATTAGAATATGTAATTAAACAATAAAATTGGCTTATTGTAAATAGAAGTTGGATTAGCATTTAGCAGCTAAAAAATATGTACATTCAGCAAAGTCATGATATTTCTAAATAAGGTGCGGCGTGCTCCAAAACAATCTAGTATCATCGACTCGATTCTAGATGCAATCAAGGCTCGTGCCACTTCACTTTTAGTGATGTACTCTTATCGATAAGTATTATTTTTGTTTGTTGTTTAGAATATTGAGATGATGTTCGTATAGCGAGCAACGTTGCTAAAACACCAACCCATTAAGTACCCAAATAACGAAAGAGAGCTTCTAATTATAGCTCTACTTTCAGTAAGCCTTCTTTTATATTTCATTAATTAATATGAAAGTCCATCTACGTAGTTGATTGTAGATAAACATAGACAAATTATCCAATAAAATTTTCAACAAAGCCAAATAATAAATCACATAACATCGTATGTGTCGACGTCAAACAATAAATCTATCGATATCGACATCCAGCACTATCGGCCGCGAGGTGGTCGCGTGCCGCTCGCCCTCTCGCGGAGGAAAGTGCAACACTTGATACTCACGAACGATTGTTATCATGATTTAAACATTTCTCTAGTTGCTACACTCCAATCACACTTTGTCACTTTTAGCATTTGAGTTGGTGCAGTTAAGGCCAATTGTTAGCTTTCATGTTGTCTATTGTGATAAAATTACCAGTCAGTTTTGATAGGAGAACGGCACTCGCTGGCGGTACGATCGCAAATAATTATAACAATTACTGTTCGGACTTCAGGCAAAGTCACGTAAAGTGATTGTTACGGTTGCTTGCAGTATACATACTTCTAGTTTCATTTGTATGGTCGCTTGAAAGTTGACATTGAAAATTACAGTTTTCTGAAAATAAAAAATTTAAATTTTGCCTAAATTCCCAAATCCATTCCAAATTTCTGTACACTTTTATCACTCTGCCTCTTTAACAATTTAGAAATTTTATATCCACATATCTCTCTCTGATATTTCCCTTCAATAATAAAGAATCCACAATATAAACGTTAAAACGCAAACCGGCAGAGAAAGCCCGCCTACAAACCGACGCAGATTTAATTATCGCCGCGGAATAATCTCAACTAAATGAAGCAAGGATCCAGTAATTTAGCTAAACGCATATACGTTGTACGCAAGGCTTATTTACAAGGGCTTTCAGTGTAGCCGGTGTTGCAAGCCGAAGGATCCGATATTGCCATTAGCGGCAGATTGTAACAGGGGTAGAACACGGTGGTGTTGCATTATGTAACAGAGTTTACCAATTATATAACCGGTTGTGTAAGTATCCTTGCTAGGAAATGGGATTGCGTCCGTGTACGCGTCTACACCGTGCGGCTGAAGTGCGTGGAAAAATAAGCTCGACTTATTGCTGGCTAATTTTCTACTTGCATAAAGAATATGATTACGTATTGCGTTGCAAATGGAGTATTTGTTATAGTCATAATATATAGAACTTACATACTTTTGAATTTGATCTTTTATATTCATGAAAATAAATGAGTAATTTGTTGATTCAATCAATATCCGCGAACAAATCTTTATACCTAGAGCACATTATTCGCATCAATCGACTTCTGAAAACTTCCTTTACAAGACTAAATAGTAACAAATAACTATTAAAATAGACGATTGTGATATCAATATTGCAAAAGTGAGTCGTAAATCACCACACGACCATTAAACGCACACAGTTCATGAATACAATAGTTTGTAAACCAGCTCAAAGGCTCAAAGCATTTCTATAAACGGCGCGCATCGCCCAGCCATCGACGTAAAACTTATTTGTAGACGTTGATAAGCTGTTTATCTTTATTAAGACTATACTCGACTAAGTTCACCAATAAATTAGCTACCAGCAGAGATTGCCGCCGCTCTGTTTCGCTTATACTCCGTCGCTAATGGACACAATGTAGATTGTGCGTTCGTTCTTTACGAGTTTGTTAAATAGAACCGAAATATCGGGAACTAGGAGTGATAAAGGATGATATCTCTTTTCCTAGTTAGATCTTCAGGAAATACGCATACTTTTTTGCAAAGTTTGCCCAGATTCATGTAACATGAATTATGAACAGTATATAATTAAGGAATACAAGAAGAATGATTTCGTTAAGACTTTAGTTATCAATGAAACATAAATTATGTACTACTAACTACTATCTACTCGTATTTTTCATAATAAAACAAAATTTAATTGAAATCTTTAGACGAAACATGTCCTAGTTTTACCGTTTCAAATGAGATCCCAAAATCTTTCAAGAGCAATCTTCGCATCGATAACGCCAAAAACAATTCCCACAATATTACGCAATACGTTTTCGATACTCTATACTTTAGATAGCTAAAAGCTGGATTGTTATTAGCGAACCGGGCCGCTTTCAGCCGATAACCGGTGTGCTTGTGTTCCCGGCCCTTATAAGGCGGGCTACGCGGATACAAGGTTACTGTGACCATCCATATCGACGTCTGATGTACATAGAAATATGATTGTCCATGTGTACATATTCTTGGGTCATGTGGCGTTCACGAAAACAAAAAAATATTTTAATAAAAATTGAGGTAAGTACATGAAGGTGTGTGTGTAATTATGGCCAACCTAAATAAAGGTAATTTTAATTCAAACAATAACAGATAAAATGTAATTAAGGCAGTATGTAGGAAGATATGTATTGAAAGAATGTCAACAATGATTTATTGAATCAGAATGATACCAAATTTTATTAAAATATCTCAAACATATTCCTACGCCAACATTCGAATAACTCGAGCGATATTCACCCTACAACCTCCGCGTATCACATCGCATCGCGACTACGACAAGATATCTCGAATGTGTGTTCGTTTGTTTGTTTAACATACACTGAATATGCATGAGGCTGAATTATCTAAACCCTTGTCTCACGCGGTATTGCTGTCGGTAATGTATGTTACATTATATTATGACATCGCACTCATTGTTTTAACTACCATGTAAGTACAAGCAGTCCATTTTATTTACGATCGCCTCTTCGCAATACAGCGCTTTGATAGCAATGATATAATTGTTGCACCGCGATACACATTTCTTATTGATATTTATGGATTATTCATTAGTATGCATTTAGAATTTATGTATATTTGGTGTTTCAGAGTGATAAAGTCTGTTTGAATTTTGACACTGCGTTTTATTACAGATTTAATTTAGAGCCATGTCAACTTTATCTACTTTAGTGTGACATTTACGAGTTTTGCCATGTTTCAAAGAAAAGGAGATTGCTCTGCGCCCATACATTGTTCGCCCTGGAACCAAGAACATCCGAAAATTATATTTTGTGTTGTCGATCATTAGTAAACTCCTAAATGATCTTATTTTTATAGCGGACTAGCTGCAGAATAGATATATTCCAAAAAAAGAATCAGATTTTGAGGTTATAATGGAACCATAACAACGAATATTAGATATTAGTTTTTCATAGCTTAGTGATTTTTTAAGAAACTGAAAAGCAATATATCATAATATATTTAGCTATTTTAAGCACCTCCCTAGATAATTGGGTAGGTACCTATGCAGTTTTTTTTCTAAAGCCTAAGTGTATAATGTAAGTTAAACGTTTAAATGCATAGAATCTATTAACAGGTACCTGTATTCTAAGAATTCGTTTAGGAATGAGAAAAAATAGTAAATAGAAGCGGCGCATGCTTGAACAGCGCAAACGTGTGACTTGTTAACCAGCCTTACCAATTTTGTACCTAGTAAGTTGTTGTTAAACCTAGTCCTTCATTAACTTATTATGTTGGATTATGAAATAAAACACATACTTATTTTAATTTCATGTTTATTGTTCATCATCTAAATTGGCAATTAAAATATTGTCTAAAAACTGTGCAGGGGGTTCGATATTATTTTGATGTCTCGCATAGCTCAGATACCAAATAATTGTCATAACATGGGCGCAGCAGCCGATGGTTCTGCGCCCAACGATGCAATTACAGCAATATTGCACGATTGCTTGTCGACCTATTTGTGATGCATCTACTACAAATACTACAATATAAACAAAATATGTTTTATTACTGATATGACGGCTGTGAATTTTGCCTCGTAATAACCATATGGTTTCAGAATTAACCACTTCTAATTCATTAATCAAATCCTGATCGACCTCCCTGCACACCACAATAATATAGGAACCATCGCGCCGCACATGCTCAACGTAGTATGAACGGGCTTGTTTAATTTGATACACACCTAATGGGATTAAAATCATGTCATTTAAATCCATTTGGGGAAAATCTAGAAGAGTTTCATTATTGACAGTAATACTTTTGTAATTTTTTACGCTATTGTAATCATCAGTAGACTGACAGCACTGACAGTGACAAGTGACTAGGGATGACGGTCAAAGATCGATTAATCGAAGAATCGATTTTTCAGGTCCAATAGATCGTTTAAAAAAAAAACTGATTTTACTGTTAAGAGATCATTTATTAATTATCTTTCTTGTTTTTCATAAAATGGATAATATTTACATTATAAATGTAAACTTGAAAAATAAAATAGATTTTTATAAATCGATCTTTTAGACCACGATTTTTTGTAAGTCGATACATTGGCTTACGATTTGAATCGATTTAAAATCGATTTAAATTATACTTTATGGAAATTAAAAATTCAGTCGGACGATTACAATCAATCGTCCATCCCTATTCTTTATCGACACGACATGACGTTTGGTGAAGATGGCGGCCATTAATGTTATTAATCGCGTAAAATACTTTTTATTGTTCATTTTGGCATACAGCTAGTCCGTGTTACAAATGTATTTGCAACTAATATAATAAAATAGACAGTTAATTATCGTGTATTCCAATCCATTTTGTTGCATAGGGCCATTCCGGACATTGTCCTTTAAATATAATTTCTTATCACAGTTCATGCGAAACATACTTACATAATTATTCACATATACCGTATCGTATTTAAATATCTATATATATGTCACACTAAAAAACATTATACTTAAATTCAACATATTTTTCGTTCCCGCCTTTATTAGATTCAACCCAATTTAACAATCAATACAATACCGATAAACAACACAGCTTTCCCGATTACGCCTTGAACTCAATCATCAAGTCGCTCCGATTGTTTCGACTTATTACAAATGCCCTTGTAAGGACGGCTCAAATCGAGTCGGTCCACCCACCGAGTCGACTCGAATCGATACTATCAGCCGCCGGTAACCCGGACGGTAAATGAGGTGCATTCGGTCAATATCGATTCTAGGACATCGATAATTGTATCGTCTCACAATTTCAAAACGGTCCGATTGTTCGTGTCGATAGGCCAACGTGAAAGGTTGGTACAACAATGGGATTTATTTATTTTCGGGTACATGTACGCGGGCTACTAACTGCGATACTGTTACGGGTTTCAATCAATGCTCAAGTATTTATTTAGTATGGACAATGTATGAGATGACTTCTTTGCAGCAGTGTTCTTTGTAGCAATAAAACTGTGCTTATACGTGTTTATGTAGGAAACACGAATACACAGGCTGTATTCATTTTAAACATACTGTTCAATCAATCGAGTCGAATCACAGCATCACAACAACGAAGACTACGTCTTCGTTCAATTAAACATAACAAAAAAAGGTAGTCATTAGGCACAAAACATCGAATTAGGGTTCCATGTCCAGCATCCGGCCGGTAAACACCGGGCCGATCTCACTTTAATTATATTGTAACATCGATACGAGGTCGTGAGGTTAGAGCAAACGTATCTTATCTCCATCTCTATACGCTATCGGCTGCCGCTTCATGAATGGCGTTTTACGAATAGAATTCTTTTTCCGTGCCGCCGCGAGAAGTGGGTAGATACGTTCGCGATGATTTGTTGGTTATGGTCGAATATTTTTCTGGTGAGGTAATGGAAGTGTTTTGAAATAAATAAAAATATTTTTATTGCACGCCTCATAAGCGAAGCGTTGAGGTGGGTACTACTGTCACTTCGCGCAAAACATCTGATTTTTCAAACTTAAAATGTCTTTATGTATCATACATTGCACTTGTAAGATAATACATACACACACATATTAAGAAAAAACACTATTTTTAACGTTCATGATATTTTTGATGTCATTTTTGTTATTTAAACTAGTTAAAAAACAGTTTAAAAAAGTTCTGTCTTGGACGTCCGTGTGTCTGTATGTGCGGATCCTTTTTCTTGTTAACACGATAGCGACCGAAATACTTTACTAATCGAGTCTTTTTTTTTCTCTTACGCTTGAGTATGCTCAGGAATAGAACCCTTTCATTTTTCAGGGTCTGATTCGATGTGGTTTAATTGTTATTAAATAAACAAAAATAATAATTAATAAATATTTATTAAAAAAAAATTATGAGGCGTGCACTTTTGGATTTTCCAAATTATTTTAAATTACAATCTTAAGTTACAGACTTTCATTGCAAATATACATGAGCGCAATACTAGGAAATCTAAAACGAATTAAAAATAATTTTATAAAAAATAATTATGTTTCATGTTTGTATTCTGAAAAGTGATTATTAATTGTTATGAAAACTTACGTATAATATTTCAAGGTAGAGTATCAAATAAATGCCTTCAAACATTAACCGCTCCGAAGGCTATCCGTACGCATGACATGGCCGTAATGTCAAAACAATGATCGAAGACATGTTTGCCTTACAGGTTCCTTAACCCACACGAAACCACAAAATTCCCTCGGCAAACAGAATGTAACGTGAGCGGGGTCAGAATCAATACGCTATACATTGCTTTATACGCAGAGATATAACTCACACAGTTGGTATATAAGAAGCAATGGAATACACAGTAATTTTCGATAGTCGACAATCTGCGGTCAATGCGACCGAGGCACAAGAATTACTGCGGTTTCGCGCGCACCTGTCACGCTTTACGCACGAACATGCGCGCCGTAGATAATAAAATTTTATAACATGCATCTAAATTATTAACAGTAACGGATAATTACAGTGCAATGATTTCCTTTTATTGCGAAAATTGGCTGACTCTCTCTGGCGAAACTACACTTTAGATACATTAAAGTAAACGAGGATGTAAGAAAATAAAAATGAGAAGTTAATTTAAATAATAGATAGTAGTTAGGAAAAGCATCACACATCATTTATGATATTGATGAACATGTATTATAAGATTGTTGTACATGTATTATTAGATAACGTATAGCCATTAAAAATGTCTCATTAAAACAAACTTTCGATAGCGTAGGAGTAAAATTGGTATTTGGCACTGACATTTCAAACGCCAAATGCGTATAGGGCCTCGTTGGTCGCTCGTTAAAAAAAACGTGCTCCACCTTTGATTGTAATGTGTATCATTACAGGTTAAATAGCGTTATTTCATGTACGTGGGTGCGGTGTCGCTATGTGTACACTGTAGGTACGCTGCAGACATGATGCTGCCAGCGCTTTCCACTTGTGACGACATAATTGTATCACGGCTAATCATTGTGTTGCCACACACGTAAATGTAAACAAGATGCTGGCCCGAAAAGGAGTATATTATGTAGTCGACATAATAGTATTGTTCGTTTTATTAGAATGTTCCGGTTCAGTTATGTAATGAACAATTACCGACCGATTCTATAGTACCTAGTCCAATTGATTGATACGATAATTACTAATGATGGTGTTATTTACATACAATATTATTCACAACCCAGCAATGTCTCTAATGATTTAAATAAAGAAATCATAAAGTTACCAAAAATCCAGTTACAGAAAGCCTTCAGAAAGCCAGTTTAAAGTAAAAAGACATTTGACATTTGATACAATAATTTTTCCCGGCAATTTAGCTGCCAATCGATTACATAAAAAAACGTTATGTAACAACTAATGAGTTCATAAAGATATATTACTACATACCTTTGATTAGTAACCGCATTATTTATTACTGTTAATTTGCACAAACAACAAAACGAGATTCCAAATTGCCCATTGACAGCTTTACTTCCGTCCAAATTACGTGCCGTCAAGAACAAACGCTCCAAATTGACATTTAGCCAAAATGACCTTTCATCCATTTAGTGAGTTCGCCTCCTACAATGGTTTATTATTCAACATATCAGTGGTTCGGCCTACGCTCGCCCACGCGCACCTACCAGACAAACTAGATCTTGGCATATTTATTTATAATACCTTCGGTGTAATAATGTTGCATGCTTTTTTGTCATTGATCGGGTTTCAAGTACATTAACGTTATCGCCAATATTGACGACTGCGGAACGTATCTGTTTCCGAAAATATAGATCAGAATAAATGCAACATAATAAATCTACAACTTTTCTAGTATTCAATAGCTTTT
>CAJQZN010042783.1:0-23804 GCA_907164685.1 Colias eurytheme
TGCGAGGTATAACTAAATCCCTTATGCAACACCAATAAATCTTTAAGTTCATATAAATCATTGATTTTCTACGAGTACGTATGATATATCACAAAGGGGAAAGAAGTCCACTTTTCCCTATCCAATGTGTAACAAATAATTTGAAAATAAAAAAACCACCCGCTGAAGTTATAGGTGATGTAATTCGATTCGTTATTTGATAGTTCAATCTCAAGCATTTATTCATTTAACTAAACATCTTTTATAAGAACATTTGATTCGTCATAACAATAACAAGAAGAGCGGTTGAAACTCTGGTTGCTGTTTTCATCATCATCGTGCCATTTGCTAATCTATTAATGTATAAAAATCCTTGCATTCTTAAATACATAAGAAAAGATGGCTTAACATGGCTGTACTTTAAAAAATACAAAAGTTAATTGGTGTGGATTTTCTTTAGCTTTTTTCTCAAAATATGCAAAGTACCAAAAGTACAGTTCTTGTCCGTCCAGCCTCAGTCAAAGAAATCTAGTTTTGGAGCAAGCCGCGCTCGTTTTTTACCAAGAATAATGCGTTTTACTAATCTCTCCGACGCGACAGTCTAGATTATTCTGTACATTATTACTTGTACAGAATTGCATGATAAAAGAAAATATATGGTATAAAATCAAGGCGTTTGCGTGTAGCATCTTGAAGTGTCGCTGATTGATAAATTAAGAACTTGCTTTGTCCTGTCATAGGTATAAAGAATTAAGGCAGATTTATACTCAAGAATTGTAGTGTGTCGTGATGCAGCAGAGGTTTTATCAACAATCAATTATTTATCTACGAAAGCGTCCACATTTTTGTATTATTTTATTAAAACAAATGAACCTATAAATATATCATAAGTGAATTGTATGTAGGTACATAAAAATCCTGATACAACATGACACTCATTATGAATCCGGCTTTACTTGCTTTGCGTGTGGTTTTTTATTGCACGTCGGGTATTTAACAAAACTTACGCGAATAAAGTAGCAATTTTACAATCTGTATTTATCTGTAGGTTGATAACCCACATGCAAGTTTTAATTATTCTTACAAGACATTAATTTAAATCAATTTAATTTTATGACAGTAGAGAACTGAGAATTGATATGAAAAAATATATTTATCGATAGGAAAATCACTATCCTATTTATATCTTTCGGTATAATTTGTAAGTGAAGTAGATTATAACTTAGAAAAACCATTAGACTTCTTTTGCGACAAATATAAATCAAATGATCCGGAAAATCTCTACGTAAAAACATATTTATAAGACCAATTTGGCGATATCAATTTGATCAAATGTATCCTTATAGCTATGACGTCACACATTATGCTATAAATTGCAAACCACGTATAAAGCTTAGCTTTCAGCTCTTTTGTTAGAGAAAATTAATTGTAGAAGTATTTGCTTTTACTGCATCTGGGACGTTTACTATGCAAACACAGTTCCAATATGGCTCCAAACCAAATTTAGATGCTAAATCTTATTTACTTCGCTTTAAACTGTATTTATACTAGAACTCTATTATGCATACGTTTACTCTTATTTATTTTAAATTGCTGTTAAATTATAATCATACGCTTTGACCATAAAAACCTAGGTAGAATTAAGAGTGATTTGTGTATTCAAATAAAATTTTCGCTGTAAGCCCATACTATAACAAATGTCATATATTAAGTAACTGAATCGCAATATATTATCCTAATAATTAATTTACCAAACCTGCATTATAAATATAGTTCCATAAGGAACTATCATTTAGATTTTAGTCATTAAGTCGCAAATAAAAAATAGTATTTTGTATCATTCATGTTACATGTATTTTAGTTCTTTTGTCTTGACGGTACAAAAAATTACCTCGTCTACGACGTAGGTGTCAAAATATAGCCACATATAGCGTAGACTCAATCTTTAGCAGACATCTAAAAGAATAATTTTATACACCTTCATAATTAACACCACAGGTGAAACTGAGCCATTTTTCTTTAGAATAAAGCTTTTATGCAGAGATCACGTTTAGTTTTTAAACATTTAGGTACATTAACCTTAGTGTACTTAATATACATAGTTACTAACCGTTTATATATAACCTAAATAGACCTATGAGTTGTGTAAAAAATGACAACTGAATCGTATTTTTCAACGAACATTTGATTATATAGTTTTCTCATTAGTACATTTCTCTATTATCGATAAACCAACATATCCCATATACCATAATGCTGAAACTCATATGAATTTGTATAAAAGAATAGGCAGTCAATTATTTCAATCTAAACGCTAGGTCAGGTGTATTTTCATATCCCCAGCAACTTATTTAATTTGCCAGCTGGGTCCATAAAAATATTTGTCACTATAAATTTATCTACGTCCTTAATGTTTTCCTCATATAATATTATGACCTAGAAAGCACCGGTTATATGTTATATTTGATATAACAGTGCTATAAAATCCAACAAAATCGTCAGCTTTATTTAGGCTGGTTCAACATTTTCCCATATCCGATTTCACGCAAGCTATTCATGTTTTTGCCAATCCGTTTATTTACCTACCATTTTTACGAGGAAATAGTTCACCGACCTTTTTGTTTTGCCTTATTGTGTAAACCAAGGCATTAAAATATAGGATATAAAGCTTATATTCTCGTTTACTATATGTATAATAAATATTAAAGATAAATTAATAACGTAGGTATACTAGTTTATAAAGCCTCAAAACTTTCGTGACTTTCAATTTGATGAATCTTTAAAGATGTATTTTTCAGCTCTGAGAAACAGTTGATCATCTTGATGATGGACGCGAATGTTGTTTAGTGTAGAGAATTTTCCAAATTGTCTTTTTCACCTCTGCAACACATATTACAACAACTTCGCAACATAGTGTTTGTTTTACAACTTTGTTTATAAACAAATGCTTACCATTTTTCAAAGTCAGTTAGTCTCATATCTTCTTATCATTATAATGATATACTTAAAGGTAATTTACATACAGGAATACTTTACGATTTACGCATAAATAAGAGTAAATCGTTGCACAAAGGAATAATTAATTAAAGTAACATAAAGATCGTATCGTAAATTTGAAAAGAAACAAAAAATAATTAACGTCAGCATAACCAGAATATAATGATTTCTCATGTAAAACATAAATTATCGTATAATTGGCTGCATATTGACCGATAAATATACAATTCTGTAAAATTATTATCTGGTTATGTATCAGATGCCACAACCACTGTAGGGTTCTCTTAAAACATCAGTTCTTATACAAGCTACTTGTTTTTTATCCCGTATATGGGCCTAATGATTTATCATTTTACAATATTTGCAGCATATCATATTTAACTCTTTCCATTCCGTGTAGTCACGTCATTAATAACCCACAAATATCAGATTCAAAAGAATGTATTACATGCAGTTTACATTTTTTAACGCATTGCTGAGATAATAAGACGATCATACTTTAGCTACGAGATAATAAAACATTTGAAAATGAACGATAGATAACATCTAATTGTAGATTCTAAATTGTTGTCTCACTTATTTTTTAGTAGGATGTGATTATAAATAATAAGTTCTGTAGATACGATAAATCTAGATGCATATTTGTTTTCCATCATTCATCCAATAATTCTGAATATTATGTAACAAAAAATAATGCGATCGGTCAAGCTTTTTTTATAAGCTATGAAGGTTAAAGCTAAATTATCATTCTTCTCTTTATTTGTCATATTCAGATCCTTGCAAGTTTGAAGACCATTAACTAAAACTGTCACAGAACAGTTTCAATTTCCAAAATTACCTTTTAGAAGGTAAGAAGGGAAGGTATGAAAATTAATAACTTCTCTGTGTGTCTCTTAAATGTCATCTTTTTTTTCTTAATTTAACACATTCGTATGATACGAACATGTACATTTTCTCTTAATTGGTACAATACATATAACAGGAATTTATAATTTCATACACTGACATCTAGATATAAAATGAGAAATAAACATCGTTTTTGGAAAGCGTATACCAGCTTCTTGTGTCCAAATATGGCTAACGATCGACTTTTATTTCGTCAAATTAAAATTCCCATATGAAGATAATTCGCGACCCAAAAAACTATTGCAATGGTTTTTTAACGTTGAACGGGATGTTTCACTTGTTTAAAATTGATTTCGCCGGCAAGATTCTTGCATAATTCGCCCATCAAATTAACTTCTTTAGCGAGTACATAAATCACTTTTAGGTGATTGAAATCTCCTCATGCATCATGATTATGACATAAAACACACAATTTATGAGTAAACATGAGTTTATTTAACGTTTACAATACAGTTGATTGGGTATTTATGTAAGTGGGAGTCGCTCACGGTTTTCGCAAATTGGGTCACGTTCGCACACGTAAAGTTGCACATCCTTTGAGAACATCCGCGTTAGGTTTATCCTTATCGAAAGTTATAAAATTACATTCTAACACCGTCCACACCATTTAATAAATTCATACGAGACCATCCTAATTTGTTTCTTAACCAGCAATACATAGGAGCCAAACTAAAGGATAAGTATAAGTATGGTAGGTACATACAGCAGAAAAGATTGTTTGAATTTTATTTATAGCCTGAAATAGCCTCATATGCTTAATTAGAATGCATTTCAAAAACTACAAATCAAAAAAGAACAAACTGCTGTATTTTGATTTCTGAGTTATATTGAAGGTATTTATTACGTAGATATAAAAAGTTTCAAATCTCAAACCTAATTTAGTTATTAGCGGTTAAAATTTTCAAGTTCCAGAGATTCCTTTCGAAAAGATATGTACAGTGATTATCTGAGCTAAATAATTTAAATTAACACCGCTAATAATTAAGACTTTCGCGTGAGATAATAACGTGAATTTCGACACAAAACGAATTATCGTTCCGCTTACAAATTGAAAATTCAGCTCCTTTGTTTTGCTTTGAAAAATTTACCTCGTTTTTTCATTTTTCATACATTTTTAAGTAGCTTGCTTTTGATAATAATTAGGTACCTAGTCGTGTTATTATTACCTAATCAACACATTTACCGTTTGTACGTGATGTGAAGGTAATTAATTTACAATTAGGTAGCAATCAAGTCAGTAATATATCAAGATTTATAATATGGGGTTAATTTGATAAAAATAACATAGGTACCTAGCCTGTAAGTGATGTGAGAATGTGGTGTTTTCATTTAAATCATCCTTGTTAATAATTATTGCTTAACTACACTCGTTAGTCGTTACTTCATCGTTAAGAACCAATTGATTTTTGTTTCTACTTAATAATAATAGAGCAATGATATAACTACGTTTATACACTTGAATAAATACAAACAATGGAAAACTGTCTTCACTTGCAACTAGGTAAACAAAATAATTTATAGAGCTATGTTATTGTATTAATCACTTTGTGCTACAACTGCGTTGGTGGTGTAATGGTCAGCATAGTTGCCTTCCAAGCAGTTGATCCGGGTTCGATTCCCGGCCAACGCATATTTTTTATACATTCCAATTTATTTTTTTAGAAAATTTTGCAAAAGTTTTTAAAAAACCTTTGCTACAATGATAAGGACGTAAAATATTATTGTCTAACTTTGTACTTTACTTTAAAATAAAAACTACAATTGCAGAAGCTATAATTTATACTACTAAAAGATTTCATTGCACCTTAAGGGCTTGGTCTAGTAGTGCAAACAAATGCATCCTGTCATCCTATATGTAAATAATACAAATGTACTAAGGGAAAGTTGCTCCACTTAATTTTTAAAAATTAAATCATTCGTATGCATAATTTAATATTCGTAATAAGTACCAAAAATGATAATTTGAAACAATTTTCGTGAAAATTACACCGGGTGATTTTTTTTTTATCAGTACACAAAATTTGCGAATACTTTCTATTGATATCTTCAACTTCATGTTTATATAACTGATCAACTTTTACAAAGAAATTTGGACGAAATATAAAAAAAATAAGCTTTCCATACAAAATGCAGAACTCAATACATTTTTTTCGACGTAAGTTTCTTAGTGAAAGTTGTTCAGTTTAACTAATAAAACGGATAAACAAATTTTGTATATAATAAAAAAAATGTAATGTTTGTGTTAAATGAAAACAAAAGATATTTATTTCTGACTAGCTTCCGCCCGCGATTCCGTCCGCGCGGATGTCAGTCTTCGCGTCTTCTACAGATTTATTATATTATGTGTAATATATAGATTTATATTGATAAACCTAATAAATCTTTTGCTAGCATTCTGATGCTTTATCGGTTGCACTGGATTTATCTCTTTTTTTTCAATCGCTTGAATGATATAGGATGGGTCCTTGATGGGCATCGAATGCTGAAGTCTCGAATCACTGACAGTAGGCAATTTATGTAAAATCTTGATAATGGTCCATCATATTATTTTGCCTAAACGTTACATACTTTTTTATATATTCTATTTTTAACGAATTATTCACTCCAGTCCAAACAGCAAATAAGCAGACTTCTGCTTCTGCAACGTTTAGTTGTCCCTGAATTTAGAAAAAATAGTCATGATTCTTATCTATGACAAAAGTTTTATTTTTTGCATTGTATTTCAAATATTAAATTTTTTTTAACCGCATCTTCCGCATTCATGTCTTTTGCCGGAATTAGACATTTAACTTCTACTAGTCCCATTTTCCCTTTTTGATATGGGAGTGTATAAAGTAAATTTTTTAGATATTTCTCGTTATACTTTTAAAAAGTTATTATTGTCATTTTGCTCATTAGTTAAAGTAATTTCGATATCAGTTTTAAGTTTTTTGATACCTGCAATAATAACGTCATAATCGCCTGCACATACTTATCGATTACACCCTGTATACAATCCACCATCCACATTTATAATGTTTTCCTGTCCTCCTCTCCTTTACGCTGTTCACCGATACATTTGAAATGAGTAAATCTGCTACCACTGAAGGATGTTTCATTGTGATCAGCAAATTTTCACCACTGTTGTCGATTATTTGTTTTTCATTTTTAATCAGCAATTGGGAATCATCAGTTTTGTTTTTTGCAGATTGGTGATGTACCCTAACAATACGTCGAAAAGGGAAAGCATCAACGAATTATCGTTTTCGTCCTCTTTTTTTATTCTTCGCGTCTCTGTTACTTCTGTTTGTTTAGTTCTCAACACCCACTGAATTTTCTATGTTATTGTGATCTTCCATTACATCTGAGTTTTGATGATGTGATGATAATCCATTCGTTTTAATATTGGTACTTAGAGTTGGTAGACTAAACTAGAAATGGCGGACTAAATTTGTCAGCGCGTCTGTAAGATCAGAATATAAAACCAACATCCTGTATTTAAGTTACAAAATTAATAATCAAACAACATTAGCGGCATGTTGTTTGATTATTAATTTTGTAACTTTATTAACGTTGAAAATGACTAGAAGATAAAATTAAAAAATTTTGGAGTAAACAAATCATTTTCCCCGTATGGGGATTTCCCCGGATGAACTTGGGAAGTTCAAGTTCTCAATACAAGTTTATATTATATTTCGTATTTCTCAAACGAAAAATTAAACATTTTTGGAACTTCAAAAAAATTATATTATAAGAAAATTTATGAGCTTACTTTAGTTTTAAAGAAATATACATCTCTTTACTGACACCCCGTAAAATAAAGAAATTGTTGCCTTTGCAATCTATTTGGTTTCATTAACTTTATGTTCGAAGATAATTTTTTTTTCTAGTAGTTACACGCGTATTTGTTTCGTTTATTTTCCATATCGAAATCAAATGTTTAAAAATACAAATATTTGCACAAAACTAAGATAAAAATAATCAATTAACAAAAATATTAAATTTAATGAAGTAGAGCAACTTTCACTTCGGTATGAAGGAAAATCGAGCGTAGAGCACACGTCAGAACGCTCCGGCCCAAGGAGCGCGACTAAAGAAATTCGCTAGGATTTTTACTAATTATTTTAAATATTTTTTTAATATTTAAAGAATTATCAAAATTAAAAAAAATTTTTTTTTAAAGGATTAACACACATTGGTCTTCAACCAACTCGAATAAATTAATGGAATAAATAACTTTTAGCAGTATTTATCAATAGATTTTGTAAGGCAAAAAATGGGAAATTTAATGAATTTATAACGTTCTAATTAAGAAAATCATAAGTTTTTCGGCAATTGTATTCAGCAGTTTTTAATAACGACTATATAAGGATTATAATGCGCTGATCAGATTGTGTAAATTGTAATCGGTTGCAACGTAGTGAGTGCACAAACTTAGCTCGAAATGTCTTTGGGGGAAAGAGACTTATCTTGAAGGCCTGATTAAGGTAACATAAAGTAACTTTACAAATGTGAAAAAATTCACGCGCATTGCGTATATAACACTAATTGATAAACAAGAAAAAAAAATTCAGTTTATCATTTGATTAGCCGGGAAAAAATTGTCAAATAACTTGTAGAAAACGCAATTTTGCTAGACTGCAGCCTTAATTACTTAATTCCTCACGACGTTTAATTACTTTTATACACGCTTGTAATTAGCCTTTAAAAAATACTTCCAACAAATTACGATACAGATGAAGGCAACCAAAAACAACCGTAACTTGAAATACGATTTAAAATTCACAAATATTACCTAAATAAGTAAATATATTATAATCGTAGGAAAATAGGTATATAACAATCAAAACTCTCCTTTTTGCAAAATATTTTTTAATCCGTACCTACTTGCAGTGCAGTTAAAAGAAAATTGACATGAAATTAACAAATAATTTTAAACTAAATTAATAGGTACTAGCTATAATTAATTAAATACTTGATTTTTCATCTGTGTCGCTTTTATAAAATGAAAACAAAAACGTATTTTAACATAACAGCAGGATTAGGTACAATCCGATCTCTGAACATGCTGTATAATAACTTATTATTATAAATACTCACACAAAATGTCGTATTAAGTGGTTGTTTGAATTTAAGCACCGCTTTATTGTTAATGGAACGGGTTTTAAAGATTAACTTTTTGCAGCACATGAAACGCAAACTTAAAGAGAGCAGTGAGGTGTAAAATCCTCAGATTGCAGCTGTTACCTGCTATCGACTCTTGATTTCACACGCAAACTTTTAATAAGATAACTTGTGCAATACTTTTACTGATAATGAAGCCGTTATTACTACTTCAAGTAGGAATCGCAGCAAATAAATCACAACGTTGCATATCTACCCAAATCATAGCCATTGGTATATATTTACCGCTTTTTGATCTTCACGTTTCATAATTCAGCCTTATGTTAGTAAAGCCAAAGACTTGTGAACAGTTCTGAAGGCTATACAATATACATATTCCTAAAAACCATCTCGAAAAGTACGTTAATCTGTAAATACCTACTGCGTTTTATCTCTCCGTGGTTTGTTACGTATCACGCAACTGTGAAAAATGGTCCACTGCGCTTGATTTGTCTCCGTTGGTGGAGTTTTATAGGAAACGTATTATCATTAGTAAAGCCTAGTGCACCACAGATTTCTTTGATCTTAGGGCTGGTTTGAGCCAATCTGAATATAAATGTGTTGAAATTCCTAAAGAAAGCTCTCTTGTGTAGTAGAATTGATAATTCTTGGGGATGATAACATACTTTAGAGGAAAATATTGGTTACTCTGAGATAAATTATCCTATTTTATTCAGAATATACTTTCAGCCGAAGGAGAGCTTAAGGGCTCTGAAAATTTGACTTCAATGAGTAAGTCTTAAATACATAAACGTAAAATCTAAATGCAAATTCCCACGACCTCTCATGAAGAAAACATGAAAACCGCATTTGTTTTGCGTTCCCTGCGTGTCTTTACATATATCCCAAAGGTATAGACAAGTGCATAAAATCTTTATCAATATTCAGAAAACATCCAGACGGAACGGTGAATAAACCGTAATATAAAAGCTTTGGTGTGTTCGAATATTTGAGATAATATGAGATAAAGTCTTAATGGGTTCGGCTACTGAATGATTTAAAACGCATGTCAAAATCTCCATCACTCAAATGTCGTATAAATTAACTTCAAGCTCGCTCCTTTATCTCTCGAATAAACGAACGGTTACGAAGCAAAAAATACAGATTCCGCCTTTGAAGTAATTAGTTAATTATAAATTTTCCAATGGCCCATATCGACAGGAATGTTTCACCGTTATACATTACATTTGGAACATAGTATTAATAGCTAGTCTGTTTGTGTATTTGCACATACTAGAATGTGCAAATACACGACTAAAGCTACATGAATATACGTGCAAATAAATATCGCCGGGTGTAAAACAAACATGTATATTGTATATCCTTGACAGAATCACGCGATCCGTCACCATTAAATGTATTATCTTCAACAAATATGGACATATGAGAAAATAAACCAAAAAGAAAACAATAAATCTCTCAGTTGATTTTTATTCATTTATAAATCATAACCGATCCTTGACATAAATCACGTATAAAGATGGATAGAGCTGCATGTAAAGGCTTTATATGGTAAACAGTGGTACTCATTATATGTCGCTATCTAATTTGTACTAAATTGTGAATATAGCCGCTGATTCAACACGTCTGGAATAGCAAATTTTACGACATTTTAGGGACATTTTGTCTCAATGAAGACATCCAATAACACTTTCGAATCTGAAAACGTAAGTATTAGGAATAAGACAATTTAAACGACGCGTTAAATTACCACATTGAAAGTCAGATTGAACTATTTAAGATGCGTTGAGATTATAGACTAAATACTAATTACATTATTTCTATGTAATGTACTGAGTCGTTTATTATCAGGAACGTTCATATGGGTATTAAATTTACATAAAATAAATACGAAAAAAATGTAATACCTAAATAAATTGTCAATTTGTTGAATCAAGTTTTCTGGCAAATAGGGAATTATTGTTTAATGCAAGGATATAAATTACGATCAATGATCATTCTGTGATGAAGTATTCTATACTTCGATATACGAGCAAAAATACAGCATTTCAGTTCAAAAACATTTTCAATTCCAAGAGAGACAAGTTTATATAACACCAAGATCACGTTGCTTACTTTGTTTAAACCGGAAGACAGACCTATCAACGTGTTCTGGGTTAATGGAAAAGTAGTGTATGCCTTCAGCAATATCAGTAAATCAGTTCAAAGATAAGGGTAATCTAAGTGCTTGTTGTATTCGCAACTATTAACAGACACTATGTCAAACAGGTCGTAACCTTCTTTGCACAGTTCTATTACCTACATCTTTAGATGTGAACCGTGATATTTTTATTATATAAGATAAATATTATTATTTTTAACTGTATAGACATATTGCTTAATGAGCTACACCAAATCGAAGAAGAAAGGTTTTATTATTTATATTTATTAAGTTTTTAAACCTTCACATAAATAAATGTTAACAAAACAAAAACCTGCCACACTTATTCCCCTTCAGTTGATTTAAACAATCTCTGAGGCACGAATAATTCACGTTCACTTTATTTTTTGATCGCAATCATTTTTGACACGCTTCACACCTTAACGCCTTACATTGTTGACACGTCGTATTGTGTACGATTGACGACATATAATATATCAAATTAATGCCCTTAACCAGGGTAATGCCGTCATAAAATACTACTTAAGGCAATAACAAACAATTTATGACGACCCGATAGTACGTAGTGCGTGAATACTCCAAGGACTGAAGTTTGTCAATTGAGGATAGATAACAACAATAAATTTAATACACTAGTCATATGTGTGTTTTGTATCTTAGCCCGATGACCTGTTTTAAACAGACCACTTCTTTGGGAAATTTATTTTCACAAGCTTTAGCTTTAGCTCTCTCGAAACAAATACTTTAAGGTAGCTAAGGTCTTATACGTATCCTATTATTCAATTGTTATATTACGTTAGTGTAATATCTGTATCTAACTCATGCAAGCAGTTACACTTCTGTGTCTATTTTCTCCTAACAAACAGTTTTTATTGCAATGTGTGATCCGAGTCAGGATAAGATCAAGTGTGCTCATAAAGACATTCATATACATATAAAAGCTATTTTTATACATAAACAAAAGCATGTTTTTGATGAATTGTAAATAAGTCATAAACAGATTTAATAAATCTGCGCAAATATTTAGAACAACATTTGAACGAGGCAAAACAAATTCCTATCTACTTAATATACTTAAAAAATGTATCCGTTCTGTCAATTGCATTCTTATTCTGGCACGCGTATTCCACAATAAGATTAATTTGTTCGACCATATTCGTCGACGATTCACCAAGTGAGTTATGGAAACGGTGCAAGTTACATTTTTTATATAGAATGTATGAGTGTATCGTCTCTGAGGCCCCCTAAAATATGGACTCAGTATGTTACATTGTTTGTAAACAGAGCAATGCTGATAATGATAATTTATTATCCCAGTTACGACGTACATTGCTCTATAATTTCCTATGTCAATGCCGATTGCTTTATCTAAAAAGTAATGTATGTATAGTATAACTTTGTCCTCATGAAATAGTAACGGCAATTTTTCATGGAATTGCAACCAAAGTTATAACGCAGAGTAAGAATATGAATCGACCCCTAGATAACGCTTTGAGGATAACGGTATATTGAGAACAAGGAAACTCAAATAAATATTGGGTTCAACGTACTAATAAATCATAAAAGGTATAATGCTGCAGTTAATTTATATTCGCATCAATTATGAACTATGACGATATGGGGTGGCTAACAATATTTTCCAATTAAACTGAAAATTAACTATGAGAAAGCTAAGCCTCATAATGTGTTTAATAAAGATTCATAATACTTATAATAATTTCTGGTTAAGCGTTAAGAAATTATAATTGAAATATAGGTAAGCCTGTTTTACATCGTGTTTGAGTTCGAAGATTTTGGCGTGAATGATATATTCGACCTTATGTACATTTATAACAACATCATTATTTTCACATGTTTTCGAAGTGTAATGAATTTATATCTATTAAACCATTTTAACATGCAAATAGAAATAAAAAGACATGACAATTTACATAAAAAATGTGTGTAAACACAAAATTACACCCAAAAAAATAACTATGATGGAGCTCTATATTTAAAAGCTAAGACAATAGCAAAGCTCTTGCTTCTAAATCTTGGAAATAATCTATGACAGGACTTTTCTTCTTTGTCGATTCACTCTTGGCAGAGCGGTCGTGGTTACGTTGAGACGTCCACATCGGTGGTAGAGGCAGACACAGCTTTCCGCACGATCTCCCGCCATCTCTTCCTGTCTGGCGCAGTCAGATACGCGAATTCCTACAGCAGATTTCTCTTGGTCGGTCCAGCGCATTGGTGACCTGCCGCGCGATCTGATTCCATTCAGGTCTCTACCAGTATTCAACTGCAAACTGCAACTGCAATTCAACAGCAAATCAAACCATTAATAAACATTGTATTCACTTCGTTTATTTAATTACTAGCTGCGCCCCGCGGTTTCACCCGCGTGGCCCCGCTCCTGTTGGTCTTAGTGTGATGATATATAGCCTATAACCTTCCTCGATAAATGGGCTATCTAACACCGAAAGAATTTTTCAAATCGGACCAGTAGATCCTGAGATTAGCGCGTTCAAACAAACAAACAAATAAACTCTTCAGCTTTATAATATTAGTATAGATTATTTAACATTTAATTAAATAAAAAAACTTACAAAGTTGCCCTCTTAATTCCACTGCCAGAGAACGCTTGCAACTAATGCTTCCTATTCTATTAAAAATTGCGTCCGGGAACAACGACGTTCTGTTGGTTTGTACTGATATTAATCGCAGTCATTCTTAGTAGTTTAAACAGTTTTCAGAGAGACAATTTTAAAACTGTTATTTTTCAGTTTACAAGGAGGTTGTTTATAATGTGTATTTTATCATATAGCTTTGAAGTAGTATTATTTTATCTCATATACTAAATTTATATTTTATGAAGGTAACACTTAAAAATACAGAAAAATTAATAATGTTCTGTCTAACGCTATTTGCGATTTAAAGGCTAGTCACCATGTTTTAAATCCCGTCAACGCATTTCGTGATTCCCGAAAATTTAATTTTTTCATACAGACATAAGTGCCTTCATCAAATTTTATAGTTCACTATATAGACAAAACAAGTTGGCAAGCTCACAGGACATAAATCTATACATTTATAATGGTATACAATAAATGTAAAAATGATTTGCCCTTAAACTTATTCATTTAAATATAAACTTTTATGTGTCGAGGTTATATTATTATTTAATTACAACAACTCAAACTATTAATATTGACCTAGTAGCTTTCTTAACGCTCACCTAGTCCAAGGAGATCCCTAAAGAAATAAGATTATTCACTGCGGTAAATGTGGTCCTCCTCTTAAGTATCTTAAGACACAAAACTATTCGTTGTGACCTGAACGAATCCCAAAAAACACACTTTTGCATTCATAATATAAATAAGGATGTCATAAACAAAATCCGATTTGAAAAGTAGACATTTATCTAAAAACATGCAGACTATAAGAAACACATGCTTATCGAATATCTAAAAATAAAATACGCGTAAATATTATTCCATGATCTAATTATATAAAACATTTAGGTGCAAAACATATACGCATAAACGAAACACGTTTGAGTTCAAAGTAACATTGAAATATTGTGGAGCTAAAATATTATACTCGGTCTCCGTAGAGAAAAATAAAATTACAACTTATTCACGAAATCTACGTGAGAAATATTTAAATTGAAACTTGGCGTAGTTCAATTAAAGTTAATTGTTGAACTCTTGGATTTAATTACTCTTTCAGCTAAAACTGTTTCGACATTCAATTGTATTTAAGCCTGTCAAGGGTATTATAATATTTGCGTTTTTGGTATTCTAAAGCCGAAACTATTTATATTATAATTATACGGAATAATCATTTAGATCAGGATTAAAATGGAAAGAAATAACGACTAAGAAGAAAAGAAAATTTCTGTACCTAAGGAAAAAAAGGTGTTCAAAAACAAGACATCATTATGATTTATGAACCGGGAAAACCAAATGTATCACATAAAACGGATGTCCGATTTTGATATGCATTAGAACTGTTATTGCACGCCTCATAAGCGAAGCGTTGAGGTGGGTACTACTGTCACTTCGCGCAAAACATCTGATTTTTCAAAGTTAAAATGTCTTTATGTATCATACATTGCACTTGTAAGATAATACATACACACACATATTAAGAAAAAACACTATTTTTAACGTTCATGACATTTTTGATGTCATTTTTGTTATTTAAACTAGTTAAAAAACAGTTTAAAAAAGTTCTGTCTTGGACGTCCGTGTGTCTGTATGTGCGGATCCTTTTTCTTGTTAACACGATAGCGACCGAAATACTTTACTAATCGAGTCTTTTTTAGGGTTCCGTAGCCAAAATGGCAAAAACGGAACCCTTATAGTTTCGTCATGTCCGTCTGTCCGTCTGTCCGTCTGTCCGTCTGTCACAGCCGATTTACTCGGAAACTATAAGTACTACAGTGATGAAATTTGATGGGAATATGTGTTGTATGAACCGCTACAAAAATATGACACTAAATAGTAAAAAAAAGAATTGGGGGTGGGGCCCCCCATACATGTAACTGAGGGATGAAATTTTTTTTTTCGATGTACATACCCGTGTGGGGTATCAATGGAAAGGTCTTTTAAAATGATATAAAGTTTTCTAAAAAACATTTTTCTTAAAGTGAACGGTTTTTGAGATATCAGCTCTCAAAGTCGTAAAAAGTATGTCCCCCCCCCTCTATTTTTATAACTACGGGGTATAAAATTCTAAAAAAAATAGAGGTGATGCATGCTAATTAACTCTTTCAACGATTTTTGGTTTGATCAAAGTATCTCTTATAGTTTTTGAGATAGGTTGATTTAACTGTAATTTATTATATTTGCTGCTACGGAACCCTTTGTGCGCGAGCCCGACTCGCACTTGGCCGGTTTTATTTTCTCTTACGCTTGAGTATGCTCAGGAATAGAACCCTTTCATTTTTCAGGGTCTGATTCGATGTGGTTTAATTGTTATTAAATAAACAAAAATAATAATTAATAAATATTTATTAAAAAAAAATTATGAGGCGTGCACTTTTGGATTTGGCAAATTATTCTATTAATATAGATGATTTTTTCAAGTTGTCTATATCATTATTATTATTAGTTATTTATTTATTCGTAAATTAAAAATAGATTTCAATGTGCAGAACATACGGAACTGTTTAATAATTTTAGATCAGCACAATTATAAGAACCTATAATATAAAAATTTGATTCAAAAATAATAAATAAACTTCCCCGCAAAACTAATTCCCCTATTTCAACCGAAAACTAATTCGGATAACCTTTTCTAATACATTTATACCCACAATAAATACTGATCACAGACAAACTTTTAATATCTTATTGAAGTCAACTAAAGTTACAGTTATAGACAACCATTAAGCGTTTCGAAGTCAGTAAAATAAAATTTAAGTGAACTTTCGCGTATTTTCTAGAAGTACTACGTAAGGTATTCCGAATGGCTAACACATGCTGCATATTATACGCGTAGGACGAATATAACTTTATTATTGTGAATCATTCTTGAAACGTAAATAACTATTCGCTATTATTGAAATAGTTTCCATATTCCATATCATGTTCAGGTTTCTTCAGAATGCTCATAAACAAATCTTTTATTAAATTATACTATACTAGAGGTCCGCCCTGGCTTCGCCCGTGGTACATATTTCGCAATAAAAGGTAGCCTATGTCCTTTCTCGGGTATCAAAATATCTCCTTACCAAATTTCATGCAAATTGGTTCAGTAGTTTAGGCGTGATTGAGTAACAGACAGACAGACAGAGTTACTTTCGCATTTATAATATTAGTATGGATTTGGCACTGTATATAAAAACCAAAAAGTTTAAACAACATACAGAACCAATAAATACAAATACCCATTTGATAATTAGGTAATCCATATTTTATGTCCAACGACTACAATGGAAAAGAGAATAAATGCTCCTTACAATTTATACTCACCAAGTCATTTCTTAATTCACACAAAGCTTATTCACCGCAGAAGGGAATAACTTATAATTGCCAATAAATAAGCCAACTCACGTAATTTATTTCTCGTAAATAATGCAAAATTGACAGCGACTTTGTTTTCGACGCATAATCTTGAAACGCATCTTCATTTTGTTGACAGGTGTGATTGATAGCGTGTTTCCATCTTGCTCGCGTTGAAAACTAATTTGTAGGGTCAGCAGAGATAAGAGATAACTTTAACCGCGGTTAATCTGTAAAATTTTCTTTGCTAATCTAAACGAGTTTTATTGATTAGTTTAGTTGGGCTGTTTAACATCGTTTTGGATAGATGAATTTCATAAAAGCTCAAAAAAAAAAGTTCATATTCGAGCGTCTTTGGAGATTCTGAATAAACATAACAATAAGAACTAGATTTTAATATAACTTTATATTGCGTTATTTATGTACCTATTACAATGTAGATTTGTTTAGTATAATGTGCATGCGAAAGTATTTAAATTAATTAAGGCAAGAAGAGTTTATAACACTAACAATAATTCAAATATTCTCATCACATCACTGTCAATATATCAAATCTTTCAAACTCCATACAAAACTGCAACTCATGCAGTCGATTCAAGTCTCTATGAGACCGCCAACTTCATGTTTATACATGAGTTAATTAACACATAACATTAACATTGTTCTACAACAATGGCGAGAACAATTTCATTTGTCACTCCACGATGAGCACACTGACTATTCTAACTCACTAATACTCGAAAGAAAACTGTAGAGATTCGTGGAAATCACGATTTTCAGACTGCTGAATGTACGGAATAACCAGAATTAAATAGGGATTTGGTGTGTGGAATTATAACTAAGAATCGAGTCCAATTTCGCTGTCTCCCTATTTGGTTGTTAATAAGATTGTGATTGGAGATTTTAAAATGTAGGTAACTAACTAATTATGGTCAATATAAATTAAAAATTTATTAAGGAACAGTAAATTTCAATTAAAAAAAGTGTAGTTCATAATAATGAAAAACATTAGATAGTAAATAAACAAACATTTTCATGGAATACGCATTGTACAACTTTTTCGATAAAATAGGGGAGAATTGCAGGAAAATTTGAACCCTCCTTAACCTGTGAGTCGTAAGTTATTAGGATAAAGTAGTTACATTTATATGATTTACAATGCTTACTTTACTATGAATTTAAATTAATTTACATTACTATATATCGCCCTACAAAAAAAATGTGTGCGTGTACTGGTGTACACACGTAAGAAGTGAAACTTCTTTATGAACTTATTTTTCAAAAATAATTTACTATAATACCTATGCAACTTTACAGAAATACGTTGAATCACGCGTGGTAGGGATAAGAAAAAGATGGCGCGTAACGGAAAAATGTCACGCGTAACGAAAAACTGTTACACTCAATTTTTTTCCAACCCCGATAAAGAAGTTTCACTTCAATTATCTTTTGAAAAACGTTGGATGCTTTACTTCAAGATTTTATAAAATAATCGTATCTACCTATCATGTACAAAATATTATAAGTATAATCTATAACATTTTTTTATCAAAAATTAAACAATACATTTAAAAATGCATTATCATTCCATTAAACAAGCTTACAAACTAAATTAATTTTCCTTTCAATTGTATACGACATCCAATTTTCACTTAAGCGCACTTTATCTCTAAACAAGCTAAAAATAAGAAATTTTTCCGGCGAGCTTTAATTACACAGACCACTTTGAGCTGGAAAATACGTAATGAGAATTCTGTTTCACTGTCTATATTCTCAAGCCTCGAAATTTATTTAAAAATGTGGCTTTTGAGATTAATGCGAGATGGATAGTATACTTATCAAGATTGCGCGCAAAATACTTCCATTAATCGGTTAATATAGCAATATCGTTGATCAATGAAAAGAAAGAAAAAAAAAAAATCTTTTATTCATGTACCAACTAAGACTATCAACTAACTTAAAACTAAAAAGTACAAAAGTAGGGTTAAAAGCAATTAAAACTAAAATATTAGGTACTAATAATAGTTGGTACAGAAAGGGAGACCTCTCAGCAAATGCAGCATCTGCAAAGCAGACACAGCGTTGATTTTCAGAGGTTCCCTGTATCAGGTGGTAATTAGAGAACAATTATTAATTATTTTTTTTTTAATTGCTGCAAAATTTAAAAACTTATAATATTAGGTACTTATATATACAATAGATCATTTATCAATAATTGTTTTATTTCATTTGTGGATACAAAATTCGACGTGTGTTTTTACATTAATACAAATAGAAACTCCATGAATGAGCTCAATGATAATACTTTTGGCGACACTCCAATATAACCGTTGTAAAATTACTGTAAAATATTTGCAGAATTCCACATTATTACCTACAAGCGGTTTCCGCTAATGAAAAAGCATTATAATTCAACAACAAAATGAAGATTCACACATTTTTATCCAACATACTGTGTGGTATTATTCTGAAAACTGTAGTTACCTACATATAAATTATTGATATGTCCTAACAATTTAAAAGTATGTAGAGACTGGGCGCAAGATTCAGTTAAAATTTTCCAAAATAAGTTTAGGGCTTATACTTTCAGGTAAATTGAAAACAAAAGTTTATGTGAAATTTGAAAGTCACACCTTGAACAAATCTCAACTTTTTGAAGTTAAATCAAATTCGACGTTGAAGTTCTATTGTTTTAGTTAATGAAGATATCATAAGATTCAAAAATATATTATCCCTATTAAACATACAATATCTACTTGCGTTAATAAAACTGCCAGGAATTGTTTGATAAATATTTTAAATACATTTTCCCAGAATAACTACAAAATTTTGACATTTCACTTACAACTTGGTGAATAATTAATTGGACCTTTTAAAATTATATTTCCGTACTCTTAAATTTAATAAGAACGCATCATGTATGAATGAAAATGTCAGAATGCGGTAAGTGCTCTTCATGACGAATATAATGTCCAAATTAAACAAGATTAAAACAAACTTTACTTGATAAAAATTGTCTTTATATATAAGCTTTGAAATCTGATGAAAGTGATGAGAGAGGTGTGTGAGATCCATCTTTGACTTGCCTTGATTTAATTTTTAAAACAAAATTAGTGAAGTAAATTATATCATTTACCTAACTAAATAAAGGAGATTTTCTTAAAAATAGGTAACTAATGCTATTTCAGCTCATAATAAATATAGAATTAATAAGAAGCATGAACGGGAAAGGCGGAAATGATTCGAGCGTCAAACCTTTATTTGGTACCATATCTAACGTTATCCTCTTGAGTGATACATTTTAGAATCGGCTACCAAAAGCACATAAGACCAATTATTAATGTAGGTAGTATGTATATTTGGCTTCACGATGTTATATATTTTTCATATTTTTGTAATTAAATGTTATCCATCAAAACATACACCCTTTCGAATCGGCTGAAATTAACTTACAGATATAAATCAAGAATACGGGGACAGCAGCATTTTAATTAAACGACATTTTACACAAATTGCTTAATTATTTTCAATAACAACCGTTTTTCTACTCTTTGAAATAAGGCCAAACGCAGCTCTCACTATCACCCAATATTCAATAACAATGTTTCAAAAGCTCTTTAAATCCCAGTAGGTAAATAATATTGTTAAGTGCAATACCTACTAGTGAAATGCGCAGCTTATTACGTGTCGACTTTGTTTGAATGCCTTCAGAAATAATTTCTTCCTTTTGTTTAATATTAAGTGAAATAAATACCAAATGGTGTGCCTACAGGCTACAGGAACCTCGCTTGGAAATAAAATGTCAATATAACTGGCAAGATTTAGCCCCTCAGGAGAAAGACAAGTGAACACGTGCCAGTTATTATTTCTCGCGGTACGGACACCCATACAAATGACATATTCTCGTAGGGAATAAAAATATTTTTTCCATGTTTTGTATCTTAAAAAACTACGTTACATTAAGCATGTTTAAGTGTATTAACTGTGTACACACAAATACATTTTGATCAAAATCTTTCATATACATTCATGTTTGTATTCGCTTTAAGAAGTAAAAGCTAAAATATTTATAGTGTCACTCGAGACAGTTGCAAACTGCTCCACGAAATTAATCTTCTCAGATATCGGTCGGCTGTTTGACATCATGTCTCGTACATTTCTACCGACATTTATTTAATTTCAATATAATCTTTTAAAGGGACTTCGGTTTCACAACTTCATAAAACATCTATCTCGAGTTGACGGAAATCACTTCCTAGCTCGGCGGCCAACTTAATTATAACTCAGGCTGATTAATGGTGACTTTCGATATTTTTTCATTCATTTCACATATTAATTACCATAGGATATATTGTATTAAAATTTGTTTTAGATCGTTGAATTTCAAGAGGGTATATTTAAAATTGGCCACAGGTGTGTTCATCTGAGATGGATTGTTTTTGGGTCTGAGTCGTAAACACTATTCCAAATACGCTTTTATTTTCGATCGTAAAGAGAACCTAATTTGAACTCTATCTCATTATATATAGTTAACCGTTCATATTATACTGATGATAACAAACAACATGATAATATGATGTTACCATAAAGCCCCTAAATTGTATACTTTTATCTATATAGGTCAAACAATAACGTGATATTTTGATCAAGTAACTTATTAGCCCTATATATTTTACATACAATGTTATATGAAAGTATCCTTTATTTTTAAACTTATTTTCAGGTAAGTTTCAAATACTCATTTAATGTAACCTCCTTATTCCATTTGAGGAACAAGTACATAAAGTAATTAGCTAGATAACTGGAGGCATTTGATGCAATGCTGCATGAATAATTACACTAATTCATTACCACTAAGCGAAATAGTTTTAGCAACAAAATTACCATGCGGCAATCAACGATAGTTTGAGCAAAACAAAATACAAACCATTCTGCCCTCAAAAGTTATCGGAACTAATAAGAGCCAATATCGAATGTATTGATTACGAAACGGCATTAGTACGTAATTGTATTGGACACGTAGCACAACAGGTAAGTGAAGTAATCCAACTAGTTGAAAGAGCTAAGTGCAGGCTACGAGGTATGTGTTAATGTGGGTACGACATTCGAGGGAGGATAATAGAGTTGAGTCGCGTTTACACCGGTCGTCGAATCTGGAGCAGGCGGCAAGCCAGCGGCGATGCCTCCAACAAAAAATCAGTGTAAGCTCCACACGACGGCGCTACGGTCGCTCGCTAGCTGCGAGACAGTCGCCTACGTTCCGAACGATATCAAACGCCGACGAAAGTTACTCGCAAACTTTATGCAACCCGCGCGAACTTTAACTTCATACACACTTGAATAAATAAGTGTCGCTATAGAGTGAAGTGCCCTATAAGTAGTTGGTGTGTAAGTTAGCAACATATGGCTTTGGTCCGATCTTTTTTCAAACTGATCACTCGTGCCTCTATGATAGAATCACGATTGAGCACGTGTTATTGCGTCTGGAGGCTCAACATTCACTTATTTTATACACTTGCATAATAATTTCTGAGGCATGGCCAAAAGCTCTGGGATCAATCAATGTTGCGTCGGCTGTTCAAACAATTACTATTTTCTAGCTTTCCCTCCGTATTAAATATAGTACCTATGGATATCAAGAAAACATGTTAAGGAACAGAAATTAATAAAATTTTGCTTTTACATAATAATTAATATTGTATTTAAGAAATATCAACAAAAAATTATTATTAGGTAATGTAGCCCGAAAAAACGATTTGGTGATTATTTTGTCATCACACACAAAACACAATATTTAATAAGCTTCTGAGCAGAACGAGAAAAATAATATAATTTTTTACACCTACTTCGATTCTATTAATATCAACAATAATGTTATGATTAATAAACGTAACAAATTGGAACACGAATATGAATAAAACATTGTTCAATAATCACATAAAAAATAGCAGCCTAAAAATTATTGGTTGAAAGCGGCCTAAAGCCTTACAAGCCGTGATGCACTTAAAAAAGCGTTCAACAATCTTGACTTGATTGTGAATGTAGCGCCTATATTTCTTGTATAAATTCTCTCAAACACTGACTTCAGACTTATAAGGCGAACCCATAAATATCTAAAACAAGTTATATATTTCTATGCTAAATTTTATCGTGATACATACAATAACTACTTGTTATTAGCACTTTAATTATCCAATCTGGACCGCTTTATTTCCGTTCGATTAAGGATATTAATATCTTGAAGTAATTAAGATAGCAGTAATTCCATTCATAAGTATGGATAGACAAATATTTTAGCTTCTTTAAATTATTATTACAGTAATAGATTGAGTATGAATACATTTATTTGTGTGTTCTTTTTCAAATAAAATGTTTTTATTAATAATAAAAATACACATCCGATCATAAAGATATCATTTAATAGCAGCCGATTTAGATATCAAAAGAAAACAAACAGGGAATAAACCAAAAGTTTTTTCCGATATGAAAATATCCATGCCATGGAAAAAATACATAGGTAACTTCCTTATTCTATTCGGAAAAATAAAATAAATGTGAAAAATATTAAAATATTTTTGAAAAAGAGCAAATGAATTCAAATAAGAAACAGTATCGCCATAATATTCCTCTTTGTTTGCCTAATAACTCCCTTAGGGAACGTTACCTAA
>CAJQZN010042785.1:0-10049 GCA_907164685.1 Colias eurytheme
TAAGCAATGTGTTGTGGGTAAAGGGAGTTACATAAGGGTTAAGTGACGCGGTCTACACGAGTTGTTTTAATTAATTTTAAAATTATTTTTGATAAATAATTCATTTTTAATGTAATTATATGTTCTAGCTTTTGGTGGGAGTCTATGAGACGATTTTTCCCGCATATTTTGACTTATATTGATTCTTCATTATTTTTGATTGTAGCGTAAATGTTAGTATAGCTTTTGGACTTTGAAACGAACAAATAGTTCTTGAGATGCGTTCAGACGAATAAATTATAAATAATTTTGTCCAAACATGTATGTCAAACTAATTTTACATTCAAATTAGATGTGTTTATGATCGCTTATGAAATATCTTTTGATTTTATATTAACCTTAAGTTGCAAAACGCATTTAAAGTAAATTAAAGCATTTACAAAAAGTTTCCAAACGCAATAGAAATGGATTGATTGAATTTTTACTCGATATATTATGTTTTTAATGTCGCATTGTTAATTTTAGTATATAAATGCTGTAGTTTTAAATTCTTAAAAACAAAACAATTAATAAATTAATGTAATGAAACAAAAAATCCATACTATAATATTATAAATGCGAAAGTAACTCTGTCTGTCTGTCTGTTACTCAATCACGCCTTAACTACTGAACCAATTTGCATGAAATTTGGTATGGAGATATTTTGATACCCGAGAAAGGACATAGGATAGGTTTTATCCCGGAAATCCTACGGGGACGGGTTTTTCTTTGAAAACGCGTGCGAAGCCGCGGGCGGAAAGCTAGTTAAATATAAATGAAATGCTAACACTTTTAAAATATATATTTTATGCTATAGAAAGCTCGTGTAGATATCGCTAAAGATTGTTTGTGCTACAAACGCAACCGTTGGCACAAGTCAAATACGTAAAATAAATAAATAATAGGTAAGAATTATCACAGACATTGACGGCGTGAATAATGTACTTTGTCATTTTTTATGTGGATTTTAAATAAATAATTACATGCAAAATGTATTGTTTTATTTCCTTTTTATAATACATATAATGATAAAAGTATAAAAAGATCAGCTTATATTATAATAGGGGAACGCTTCGATTATTCCTTTAGCATGATGGCGGACGAAACCAGTTCCTGAAAAAAAAGAAAAACCTAAAATAAATGCAGCTTGATAGAGATTAGAAAAGTATTAGAGATTCTTTGGTGTCGCCATGTAAAAAAAATAAATGCAGAAATAAAAAAGTAACGCATAACATTAATCAATAAATAAATAAATGAATAATTAATAAAAAATAAACACCTTATGAGCTTCTAAATAGGCATGATCGGCTTTAGCGGCCAAAATCTGAATAGCGTCGACGATAACGTCGGCTGCTTTTTTCACATTTTTCGCAAATGCTGCAAGAACATCGCTTACGCATACCTGCAAAAATAAAATCAATATATAAAATTATAAGCCTCAACTTTTGGGGTTTTATAAGGCTTGTTTTCCAATCGCAAACAAAATTTTAAGTTACCTTTTCACATGTAAAAAAAGATTTTAAAAGTTAAAATTACCGATTTCTCATTTTCTCTCCAACAATCGTAATCAGTGACAAGGGCTACGGCCGCATAGCTAAGTCCTGCTTCCTTCGCTAAAACCACCTAAAATATAAAAGGTTTTAACTGTACAGTAAATCCAAATTTAAAAAATAATTATCTTCATCATATTTTCATATTTTTTTTAAGGTCAGAACAAAGAAGGTGGACCATCTAAAATTAAGTGGTAACCGTTGTTCTTTATCGCTAGAAATACTGATGGTGTCGCTTTATATTATTAGTAGTTATAACATTTTAAAATTTTATTTAGCTCACCTCCGGTACTGTAGTCATATTAACAAGATGCCCGCCCCACTGGCGATGCATTAAGCTTTCTGCTCGACTGGAAAACCTAAAAATACAATCGACTATCAAGTCATAGAATTAGTTTTTTAATGTCCGTATGGCATATCTATTATAAGTAGTTCACACAACATCATCCATTATAAGGTTGGTAACACATTATTTATACCGCTTAAAAAATAAACAAAATACATATTGAACATAAAGAAAACAGTTTATTCCTAATTTTATGAACCTCACCTAGGCCCCTGTATAGTAACAACGGTACCACTATGATGGCAAGCATAACCTTTTGCTTTCGCCGCACTTGACAGCGCGTCACGAGCCGAAGCACAAAAGGCGGGAAACATTGGCAAGTGACAGACGCCTTTTGGACCCCCTTCAGTGCGGTCGTAGAACGTGCATTTACGACCCCATGTTCTGTAAAACATTTTTAAATATTTATTTTTGAAGTGAAACTTCTTAAGGCGCGTTGAGGGTAAAATTTTCAAGGTTGCGTCATCGCAATACCGTCATGTCATGAAGTAAGGCGACGATTTGGGTATCTTTGAATCTTGCCAAAGAAGTTTCACTTCTGACACGTGTGCTTAGCACACACGCTCTTTTTTATATGTATAATGGTTATTTTGGTTATTTTCTTGCTTCTTGCATATTCTGTTAAGTCTACAGTATATGAATTTACAAATATGTATATAGCATTTGGACAACTACCTTACCTATCAATAAAATCGTCAATAATAACTAGACTCCCCGGTTCGTATTTTTCATCGAGGCTGCCCGTTGCCGTGGTGGCGAGCACGTGCGTGCACCCCACTTCCTTTAGCGCCCATATATTCGCACGGTAATTGACGTCACTGCAAAGGTAATATATTATTTTTTATGCCATGAGTACTTGTTTAGAATTAAATAAGTTATATTTATCCTTCAGGGTATCGAAGCTTTACAAATGAAGAAATACTGCATGTTGGAACTTTGGAAGGGAAATAAATTAGAGAAAAGTAAAAGCATTTTCAACCGTATTTCATAATACCTATGTACTGCTTTTAAATAGTGTTTATTTTTTTCACCTGGGTTGATACTGATGTTTCCTGCCATGACGTGCGAGTATCACACACGGCACGCCCTTAATGAAACCTTCCAGCAGAATATCAGATGGGTTTCCGAACGGAGTTGTTACAGCGCGTTCTACAGGGTTCTCGAACAAGCCTGGCTCATCGAAACCGGATCCTCCGATGATACCGATCTAAAATAATATTTCACAACATGGAATGATGGAGAGCACCCTTAAGGTGATGAATTAATTTTTCTAACATTTACGGCCCTTTTTAAACCTTCGTAATTTTTATATTATTAAAGTTGTCGTGATGAAAATTCTTGACAAGAAAGTTCAATAGTAACACAATACGTCTACCGTTTTAGAAACATAATTCCATGATATTTTCTCGATAGAAAAAAAATACAAAGTTCTCATTGTTATTTTTTTTTAATCTCTGGCATCTTCAAAATAACAAACGTAAAGTTACGACTTTTTGGATATTAACTATAAAATATACAACCTATACGTCTACCGTGTTAGAATTTTGAAATATGCGATGGTTTTGAAATAAACAAGAAATACTTGAAATTAGCGCCTGACCAGCCAATATAGCGAGAGCCGCCCTGTACCTTCCTACCCCGATCGCTGCACGAGTCATTCCCGCTACGGCCGTCACACGGGGAACTTGTGTCGCTTGCGCAATCGTAAAAAAGGGTGACAACACGATAAGACAAAATGAGACAAATGGGGACAATAAAGAAAATAAGAAGAAGAAACATAAAGGTTGGAGGAAAAAGAATGCTTACAATTGGAACAAATTAATGAAGTAAGTTGGTTTTATTTTAAATTTGATGATAATTGTGTTATAGACGATGTTTGATATGTACCCCTGTTTTAAGTACATAACGAATGTGTAAGATTTTTTCATTTATAGCATAAATAATCTTTTCAGAAATCCGGAATCCAGAAGGAAAATAAACCCACTGATTGTTCACAATGTGAACCCACTCCTTCGTAAGTACCTTTATTCAGTCAAAAATGTATGTTATCAACGCTCTACTGGTTTTATCGCATGATTCCATTTTTAGCAAAAAGCAACAAAGTGCAAAGAAATAAAAAATCATGGTGAACTTAGTGGAAGTATGGTGGACGTAATATGGAATTATGGAACAGGAGCTCGTTGGAGTAGTATTATATTTTAAAAAAATACGAAAAAATTTCAAGAATTTCTTAGTAGGTGGTAGATAAGTATGTTGTATAAAGAATTTGATGTTGATATTTATTTCATTTATACTTACTACACCTGTGCGGGAAATTGCTTAGTACTAAAACCGGTTTATATTCATATTTACATAGTAATGTGAGTTTTCATTTCGAAAAATTTTGTGTAAGTATATTAAATTGAGTTCCTGGGTGATCTGGAAACACAATTGGGCCCGGAGGATGGCGCTGCAGTCACTCCTCCTAATCACATGAACCGATTTGGATGAATATTTGTGTGCACATTTCATTGTTGTGGGATGATTGGTTGATTCGTTTTCACATTAGCTATTATTATGTATTTTTGTTGTTAGAAAGTAAACTTAATTTAATGTTGATAATACATTATTATTGGTATAAATAAGCCAGTGTTCGTCTCACATTGCTGTACCTGCTTACCTATCCTACCAGGGCCTAACTTTGTTCTGGCTATTTTATTTTGATTATTTGTAATGAATAATTACAATTATAATAGAGTGCAAAAAATAAATACATGCGTCAATATATTTTGTGTTTTTTTTAAGCAATTTTTTTATTTAAAAAAATATCATTCCGACCGCGGCTTTGCCCGCGTGGAATTAGGTTATATCGTGAATCCTGTTTTATCCCACAGAAGTGTTCAGTTCGGATAAAAAGTATCCTATGTGTAAATCCAGGCAATTAGCTATATTTTATCAAAATTGGTAATGTAGTCTTGACGTGATTAAGTAACAACTAACAAAAAAATATACAAATTAACATCCAAAGTTTCGCATCAGTTTTACTGTATTAGGGTGCACTCACACACATCAGTCACCGTCACGGCACGTCACCGGACAGGATTAAAAAAAAATATGTATCAATAGTTCTAGTATGACTCTGTTCCCACACGACAGTCGCCGGCACGAAATCTATCAGTGACGTCACCGGTCAGGCACGTCAAATAATCTTTCCATACATGTATCATACTTTTATCCCCACTCACCCGGTGCCGTCACGTCTCAGTTCAGTCAGCGTCGTGCTACCGTCAATAATTGCTACATGTTCTCTAGCGTGACACACGTCTAATCACTGACTAACCTGATGTATGTGTTCAATGATTCAGTCAAACCGGCGACGTGACTGACGGACAACATGACGGTGACTGGTGTTTGTGGATACGTACACAAACCGTCACCGATCAGTCATCGGTGACTTGACGGTGACTGATGTGTGTGAGTGCACCCTTAGCGATATCTTCCACTCTTGACTTTGACTGAGAAGAATTAGGGTTTATAACTTCTTTCAGAAATAGTACCTTTCATTTCTGGGCATGATGTAATATCTACGTCAGCATCAAATTCTATCTAAATCAATTCAGTAGTCCGCGTAATTAGGTACAATTTCATTTTTTCAGAGTAAAAGATTATTTATAACCTGTATTATTTTGTAATAAAGTAAACATTACGAAATAATAATAATTAATAATTATTAATAATGTCTAAGTAGTTGTTAAAAAGAAGATAATTTTGTGTTTATAAGCAAGAAAATAAAACCAATAAATCAACAATTAAATATATGTATAACAATATTATAACTGTATGACGACTCCATACATGTTTGTCCCGAGTCGGCCAGCGGCAGCGCGGCGAGTATGCAAGAATGACTTCGCGCACACCCGCGTTCGCGATAGCGAGCTATTAGACTCCGCCCGCCAAGCAGTGGATTTTTTTTGTGTATCGTCTTAAGCTATATTCATTAATTACATGGGGGACGAGGATATAAGGGTACTAGATTTCCGCTCGCGGCTTCGCCCGCGTTTTCAAAGGAAAACGCGGGCGGGCGGGATAAAACCTATCCTATGTGTTAATCCAAGTTACCCTCTATATGTGTACTAAATTTCATTGTAATCGGTTCAGTAGAATTTGCGTGAAAGAGTAACAAACACACACACACACACATCCTCACAAATTTTCGCATTTATAATATTAGTAGGATACAATATAGGATAGTATAAAATAAATTGGTTCCTCGATATAATTGATTGTAGGCACCCCATGTAGGCACCTATGTAGGAATTTTATGACAGATCTAAGACTATAAAAAATAGTAAATAATGGGCTTTTGTTATGGTAGGTATCTGATTGGATTTGAGTTTAAAGCCGATCATCGGAAATATATTATGGTCGGTTTTACCCTTCAAGATCTGTATCTGCCCTGTGTCTATGTACTATGTTCTATCATGTACCTAAGGCCTTCAATTATTAAAAACACACTATCCTATGCAAAATGGAATTTTAAACTGTTCTCAAATTATTTTTTATGATTCTAGTCGAAAGAAATAAATACATCTAACAGACCGAAGCTGGTTAATATACACTAAAATAAATTGAACCTTATACATATGTGTTAAAGCCGGATTAATTGAGCATCTTGTTGAACTTTATTGTTATTGATTATGTCTAGTTTATATTAATGATCGAAGTATAGGACTTATAAAACTAGTGGTTTTTTAAGCATTGTATATTTTACATAATCAATAGGAAATAAGTAAGTTTTTCAAAACAATGTCTGTGTATAACGGAATATTGAAGTAATTAAATATTGCCCAATATTGAAACCTTTTTCATGTGCAGTACCATTATATTGTTCAATATGGTCAACAATAATATTGATCAATAATATTGCGTGTGTGCGGCTAGCCTATTCATTGAGCTTATGATTGTTTATAATATTTGCAGTCATTAAGTATTCATGTCAATTATAAGTAATTATAATGAACCTAATTGCTAACGCAGAAGCAATATCAAAATTAAAGTTAAAACGTCAAACGTATTTATGATTGGGTGGAAATTTAGGAATTTATTTCTTATTTGTACCAATTTTACCCAATTTTAAATTATTTCGCTATTTAATTTCTAGGCAGCATTTTATCATTATTATAATGAAAGACACAGGTAAAGAAAAAAATTATAATAATTTATTCTACAAGCTAACATACACCAAATGCAACATATTTAACAACACTTTGTACTACACTTTCATAATTATTTCTCAAGTCCTTGTTGGAATTTAACCTCTTTTGTTTGTTCATGTGCCTTTTGTAAGCTCTGTGCAATCTGAAAGTATTTTTTCGATTCATCTAAATTCTTTTCAACTCCATCTCCTTTCTTGTACATTAAGCTGACATTAGCGCAGGCATAAACATGACCTAGCTCACAACCTCGCTTTGCAAATGAAAAGGCTTCTTTCATATCTGGGCGGATCAAATAGTCAATTGTTTTGTTCTTTTCAGGGTTGTGTGGGTTAAATTGTTTAGGGTCTCTTGGTATGCCACTGAGGTACATCCCTGATAGGTAGTGGCAAGCCATAGATTCATTTTTGTCGCATGCTTTTTTCAAGTAGTTGTAACCTGTAATTAAAAATAAAAATAAATATTTGAATTGTCTAAAAGTTTGGAACCTTTTTAGTTTTTATTAACAACAATATTGTATTTTACACATTTGATATCATGACATGACAAAATATAAAATTTTTAATTAAATCAACTTTATTTGTGCTGTTTCTTAAGTTTGGTGTAAGCCTTTTTACATAATAATAATCGTTAAAATAAACATTCCCCATTTATTAATTATTCATTAGCTATTAAAAATATTATTTTAATTATATGTATTAGTACTGCAAGTCTGAAATCTTACCTTTAGGCAGATCCTTAGGAGCTGTGGCGTTCGGGCCAGTTGCAGTGAGCAACAAGCCAGCATGTAAGCAAGCAGTGGGATCATTTAATTCACAACCTTTTTCGAAAAACTTTAAAGCTTCCTCTGGATCACTTTTATCTCCGCCTTTTCCGACCAACTTATAATTCCCGTACTTAAGACATGATTTCCCATAGTTATAGTCTAAACAATTGCTTTTAAATACTGCAGCTGCTTTCGTAAAATCTTTTTTAATTGCTTCTAAATAATCACCCAATAGGTGACACACCTCTGGCTTTTTTTCTTTGAAGCAACCGAATCTATATTCAACACCAAGGTTCTCTACAAATTCCTTGACCTCTTCCTCTTTTTTTAAGTCATAAGCCATTTCTATATCGTAATTTTATAATAATATTGGGCAATAAGCAGCACGACCGCAAGAGGTTAGATAATACTTTGAAATATGTCAAAATGATAACCCTTATCAATAGGTAAACACTACCGTTGAGCTACTTTTTTTATTAATTAAAGAAATAGAAAGATTATCCACCCTATAAATCAATTAAAGTGACTGAAAAAATTAATAGCTTTTTATTATATTTTCTTGTGCACTGCTTAATGTTGAATTACCTTAATTTTAGTTGTATCTCCCATTTTAAAGTGACTGCAACCACCGCAATTAAAGTATTATAAAAATAAAAGCGAAGGATAAGTTTTTTCAAATGCAACAAATGTAGTTAAAATATGTAATAAATGTATCTTTATTTAAATTGTGCACTCTGAAGTTTAACTCATTCAATTCTTAATAAAAATTGGTTAGTTAATCAAACTCAAAATTGAAACTTGAAAGATCACAGGAATAGATGTCAGCTGTCAAGTAAAGTAAGTTGAAAGTGCAAGAGCTAAAATTCCGTAAAATTCTGTCAACCGATCGTCGCAATGCATCGATTGTAAATTGTAATATATTTTTTATAAGTAATACGGTTTGCATATTCGTGAATCGCGCGTACCTACATAATAATATTATGATACTGTATTATATTTATATGATAACATATTAATTATCTTTAATGCTCTAAAGTCATAAGATATTATCCCATGCATGGACGTATAAAAAAAGACGGACGGTATATCGCCTAAACATTGAGTGAAGCCTAGTAATGGCGGCGAAACATCCATGTGTGTGTGCCATGTTGCCATGGCAACAGCTGTCGTGTTGACAATGGCGGCTGTATTTTTTTCTATGAATTTTGCCGTAATAATTTTGTCATTGAAACATAAACGAAATAACTTGCTTCCCTGTGGAATGTAATCCCTTGTGTTTTGTTATTTAAAATTGTACTGTTGCGACACCATTTAACGACGCAAGACGGCATTTTAAATATTTTTTGTGAAACAGTGACGCAGTTAATCAGTCGGTAGTTCACGACGTAATGGCGGCCGACTAGCTTACTATGGTGAGAGTGTGTGCGTGTTTATTGTCTTTACACGATCGCTAGCTTACTATGGTGGCTTCACGTTGTTTGTTCGTAATACGGCGTCCGTCTTTTTTTATACGTGATGACGACGTATGATCCCATGGTTAACCGGTGGTTAATCGGCATTTATAATACGTTGTGTGTTGTGTCTTACGGCTCTGGGATCTTACTCTTAGGTGGATTTTAAATAAATAATTACATGCAAAATGTATTGTTTTATTTCTTTACAAAATTTAAATATAATAAAAGTATATAAGATTCACTTAAATAATAATGAAATGCTTCGATTATTCCTTTAGCATGATGTTGGATGAAACCAGTTCCTGAAAATAATAATAATAGTAAAACATAAAATCAAACACTCGTTTTCATTGGTATCACGCTGATCTAAGGTATCACGGTATTACCAAAGGAAATTCTATAAGATAATATTATCTTGATATAGTAGCAGAGTATATGTGATTATAGTATTATCCGGATAGGATTATAAGTGAGTGTTGCTATGTAATAAAATAAATGCAGAAACAAAAAAGCATAAAAATAAAAAATAAACACCTTATGAGCTTCCAAATAGGCATGATTATTTTTAGCGGCCAAAATCTGAACAGCGTCGACGATAACATTGGATGCCTTTTTCACATTTTTCGCAAATGCTCCAAGAACATCGCTTACGCATACCTGAAAAAATAAATTGAATATAAAAAATTATAAGCGTCACAAGTTTATTTTAGGGCTTTTAAGGTT
>CAJQZN010042786.1:6727-18258 GCA_907164685.1 Colias eurytheme
CGCCGTACACGATCCCCGTGGCCACCACCACGCGCCAGCCGACCGTCACACAGCCCACAGCCAACCCCGATAAAGAAGTTTCACTTCAACAATATTTTCTCACCAATCCGGACAGCAGCAGGCCGCCCATAGTGCCCTGCGAGGTGAGCGCAGACAACGCGAACTTGGACACCATGCCCCACTCCTCCGCGCTCAGTGGGCCCATTATCGCACCGTTGTTGCCCACGCGGGACACTTCTGTCACTGGTGCCGGGCCTATGGTTGGTGGGATCTGGGGACAAACATTGTTTTCATTAAAAAAATAGGTTGTCTGTAAAGTCGGTTTACTGACGATAGTTGAACGTGACAACGTCCGATTGTGCTTTTTTGTCGCTCGTTCTGCGCTCTCGCTCGCACTTCAAGCCTTACTTGGAACGCCTCAGAGCGAGGTAACGCCGCATGAGTCATGTTTTTTCGTGCGTGCAACCAGCTTTATCGAATTATGAGACGTTGTCACGTCAAAAACAGTATTTTTTCGAACATTTTTTTTTATTCAAATCTAGTCAAAATGTTCTTTACATGATTCGAAATGGGGTTGCATTGCCAAACATAGCGTTTTTGTTTGACTTAAGAAAAATTATACTTAACATTGACATTTTTTGTTCTTCAAAAAATTTAAAATCTAGCGTGCCGACAGATTTTCTGAACCAAAAATTTACTATGATGTTGTTTTAAAAATAAAACGAAGATTTCGAACTTTTTAATTTTTCTTTAGAACTTAGTTACATTACATGATACACCGTCACACAGTACCTACAGAGTAAGAGAGCGAGCGAGTGAACATAGGAACGAATGAACAAAACATACTTCAAACTAATACAGACTAATAAATTTAAAATACAGACAATATAAACATTGCCATATAAAATAACATTTTCCTAAATAAGATTTGTCCTAACCAAGAAGCTTATATCTAATACAATGGAGATTGCACTATGACCATTAACTTGTAACAAGAAAATATGACGCTGAATGACGCCTGTATGTTTTTTTATCCCTTTCACACCTAACTTGGCTCTTGTTACAAGTTAATGTTCATATTGCAATCTCCAGTGTGTAGATATAAGCTTCTTGGTCCTAACCCATTCAAATCTACACACACATACCGGTGTATACTGCGGGGGGTTCTTAAGCGCGATCTTATTCGTATTCTTCCCCTGGAAGCGCTGTATAAGCGCCGTGATACCGTACGAGAAGCGAAAGCTGAGGTCCTCCTGGAAGTCGGCGCACAGGTTGTCGCAGTTCAGACGGTATAACACCTGCGAAAACGTGCAAAAAATTTGTAAAAAAAAAATTGGTTGTCTGTAAAGTCGGTTTACGATCGAGATGTTTACGTGATAACGTCTTATTAGTGGCAGCGCTCGAGATGAGACGGGAGATCGGTCCGTCTCTCTCTCGTTATACCTGCGATCGCGCTCGTGAGGTTTTGGTGTGACACAAGTTTCTGAACATGTCACCCGACTAAAACGATTTTAAAAACGTTATCACGTCAAAAAATTACCTAGACAAACTCAAGTCACAATATTTATCCATTAAAATGTATGTATGTTGATGCTCAATGGGCATAGCTTTTGAATCGAAATATTCTATAGACATTTAATTTGTTACGTTCTTTAATTTATTACGTTACATTTAATACGTTACGATTTTTAAACGTATTTTTTAAAAGACACAAACATACAAAACAAAAGGACTTAAACAAAAGTTAAATCATGAATGAAGTATTACCTCGAAAGGTTGTTGATGTGGTACTATGACGCTCGCGGCGGCCGCTCTCTTGTGTATGGGAAGGATGTTGTACATGCGATCTGAAAAATAAGGCAATTGTTAATTAATTATGTCGATTCTTCGATAGTATTTAGAGCGAGCGCGCACGAGCAACTTTGTCTCCGCAACTATTTTGTCTCCGCAACTATTTTGTCTCTCCACCCATGGGCTAGTATGAAAGTGCGCGCACGTAGCGACGCAACTCCCGGGAGACTTTTTTGTCCGCGGGTTCGGAGACAAGCCCGCGACGCAACTGTCGCCCTATCTATTGGTTTCAATGCAAGTGCGCGCACGGCGACAAAAATGTTGCCTGTCGGCGGCCGCCGGCCAGTTGCCGCGTAACCGGCGTAGCGATAGTACGTATTTTATGTCAATAACAATTTTATGTCAAATGTTTATTCTCGTACACAGTAGTTTTTAACCGACTTCAAAAAAAAGGAGGAGGTTATCAATTCGGCCGGTATATTTTTTTTATGTATGTACACCGATTACTCCGAGGTTTCTGAACCGGTTTACGTGATTCTTTATTTAGTGTAACATTTTTGCGTTACGCCGTACGCGTGACATTTTTGCGTTACGCCGTACGCGTGACATTTTTGCGTTACGCCATACTCGTGACATTTTTAAGGTCATAAAGAAGTTTCACTTCTTACGTGTGTACTCTAGTATACGATTACATTTTTTTTTGATGCGGAATGGTGTGGAATTGGTCCCATAAATTTTATTCGGATAAGCCCAGTAGTTTTTATTTTATGAGCATTTTTTTCTGGTCTCGATGACTTAATTGAAATGTAGCAAGTAACTTTGATTCATTTCCAGGAAACCGATTGAGCTGAAATTTTGTATATGCATGTAAATTGGATAGCGATGAAACATTATTATGAGATAGAGCTGATTTGATGATGGAACCGGAAGGTGGCCATAGGAACTTAGTAATATATTGACTCAACTTTATCGAGGTTGAGCTCGTTTGATTCGTGTTGAAAAATACACTAAAAAGTATTAAATAAAAACTACTTTACTTTTTACAATTACGATTACATATTTAAACTAATATTATAAAGAGGAAAGGTTTGTAGGTATGTATGGTTTTCAGTTTTCACGCATAAACTACTGAACCGATTACAATGAAATTTAGCACACATATAGGGGGTAACTTGGATTAACACATAGGATAGGTTTTATCCCGGAAATCCCAAGGGAATGGGAACTATGCGGGACAAGAGCACAGACCACAACCGTTTCTTCGAAATCCATGTTGATAAATGCAGAAAATTGTAAAGAAAAAGTTGCGTTGCTGTCGCTTTCGTGAGCGCATCGTTCAAAACTTTGCGAGAAGACAGCGACAGAGACAAAATAGTTGCCGGGCAACTAAGTTGCTCGTGCGCGCTCGCTCTTATGCTGTTTTATTGACATTTCAAATCTATTTATTATATTGTAGTAACGGCGTAGCACACTATTTTCACTCACATTCCAAATACTAGCACAATTCGTGCTGACAAGATCAGAGTTAAACATCTGTTACACTGTACCCGCATCTACGCCATCTATAGCGATTTCTTCACACCGTACCCGCATATAACTAGCAGAACTAGTCAGCCATCTCTCTCTTGTGCCCGTACATGCAGGTATATGCTTGATTATATGCAGGTGTATGCGGGTACGGTGTAAATAAAACGCTCTTTATGGCGTAGAAGAAAGTGGCCAGCTTGTTATGCAGATTATATGCGGGTGTGGTGTATATAAAACGCTCTATATAGCGTAGAAGGAATGGCCAGCTTGTTATGCAGATTATATGCGGGTACATATTTTAAGTGCACCTTGCCCTGTTTTTTTATTACTCATGCACTGCGTCTCCTCGTCCACCAGGTTGTCTGGAAGAGATCGCTGTCTGAGCGATAAGACCGCCTGTTGTGCTCTTTTATAACTTATATATTCTGTATCCTTATTTGTACTTTTCTCTGTGCTGCACAATAAATATTTTTTTTGTTTGTACTGCACCGTACCCGCATGTACCCGCATACACCCGCACTACTCACCCGCCATCTCCTTCTGCGCCTCGTCCATCTCGTGGCCGATGTCGGATGAGAGCCGCTTCTTGAGCCGCGAGCCGAGCCCCGCCTCCACGTGGCGGTGCAGCGCTCGCTTGTACTGCTCGAGCGCGGCCCGCTCTGTGCGGAACGGCTCGCCGTACTCGTCCACTAGTGCCGAGAGACGGCGGATCTCTTGGCTCAGCGTGAGTGATACCTGCGCGAGACGATCGAGTTAAAATTGGTGGTGAAAACACATTTCGAACCGATTCATTTAAACAGAGAAACCAGGTCGAAACAATTTTGAAGTGAAACTACTTTAGGCGCATTGAAAGTATTAGTTCAGGATCTATCGCCCATTTTTGCACTTGATTACTATCAAGCTAATTTTCCGTTAGTAGCTTTATTTTGATGAGACGCCCAATAATTTCTTGTACGAAACTCTCGATTGTGGTAGCTAACAGAGGTAACAAGGATAAAACATTTTGATTTGATGGTTGTAATTTTGATTTGTCCAAATTTATTTACAAATCATTAATGTCAAGCCATTTTATTATGTTGTCAATACTATAATTAATGTCATTTATGTGGCCATGTATATTATTTTTGTCAGAAATTTTCTTGAATTGTTAAAGAAATGGCATCAGCAAATAAGATGCACTTGTGATTTGTTATATTTACTATGACATTTACGTATAATACAAAAAGAATGGGACCAGAGACACTGCCTTGCGGTACACCATATTTTATTATTTCGTAGTCAGAAAAGTAATGCGTTATTTCATCGTCTTTATTTACTTTAGAAACTACTACACACTGCTGCCTATTTTGAAGATAAGATGTTATCCAATGTAGCGTTTGCCCTCAATTTTTTTAATAGTTTAAAGTGTGACACGAAGTCAAACGCTTTGGAAAGATCAAAGAAAAGAGCTGTAGTTAGTTTGTTTTGATTTATGCTACCTAAAACTTTATCCATCAGGGAGTATATAGCAAAAGTGGTCGATTTATTTTTCTGAAACGCATACTGATCCTTAACAATAATTCCTTAATATTTTTTATGCATACTCTTTTCAAAGATTTTTGATAGAATGGATACCAAAGTAATAGGTCGATAGTTATTTGCGTCATGTTTGTTGCCTTTTTAAAATAACGTCTTTACTTATCGATTTATATATTATTTTCTTGCTCTGCAAAAATCATCATCAACATCAGGTCATCTAGTCAAAAATTCAAAACACCATAAACCATCTCACCTTATATTTAGAAATTAAAGACTTTTTAACGGTCAGTCTCCCCATGACCAGGCTCGCTGTAAATTGTTCGAAACGTCGGGAAAATAATATAATGAATAAATCGCGTTTAAAATCCGTTAAGTATAAGTTAATTTCTAAATGTATAATACTCGCGTAAAATCAAACACTAGGAAATACCATCTCACCTTATGTTCAACACTCTCCACCATCCTCCCAATTTTGTCCTTCATCTGTCGCGTGATGGAAGTGAGCTGCTCCTCAATCGACGAGAGTTGTTCTTGTAATATTCTCTGTTTTTCCACTTTTGACGCTTTCATGTCACACGCCGTGTTGTATATCTGTAATTGAGTTGAATTTGCTGTATTAATCAGTTTTGGCAAATAAGAAATGGGAATCAGGGAAGATACTACCTACTACTATAATAGGCAAAATGACGCAAAAAATTGATTCAATAATTATTTTTACTCTGTGACAGTATTAAATGACAACGTAAAAACTGGTATTAAAAAAGATCATAAAATGACCGAGCGGCGTCGTATAAAACCTTCGTTGAAATTTGCACCCTATTCCCTTGCAGTAAAGTTCAAAGTCTCGTGCTGCGCGAACTTGGTGCGCTCGTACTGTACCACGTCACGTGTACACTACACCCACTCACGTGGTCGAGCGCCGCCATGACGTCACCGGCGATATTGCGGCCGCGGCGCGAGTGCTGCGCGAACTTGGTGCGCACGGCGCTCTGGCTGATGCACTCCTCGAACTTGCGCTCGAAGTCGACGAACTCGAAGTAGCGAACTTGGTGCCCGTCCGCGAGGATAGGCGCTGTAGGTGACAAAAAAAATCAAGATGGCGCCTATTATGCCCATAATATGATGATTAATCATTGAATAAAAGTTGAAAATGAAGTTCACAAACTGTAATCAGTTTACAATTCAAAAATGTAAATTCCTTAAAAAAAAAATGTTATGTGGTTTTATGAAACCACGGTAAAAGTGAAACTGTTCGAACGGTTCCGAACACTGCTTTGTGTAGCGCATGTCGCGTGACGGTCGGCTGCCGAGTAGGTATACCTACTAGCCGCGATACACGCGACATGCGCTACACAGACCAAAAAGTTTGAGACGATGTAATAAAAGTTTCACTTTAAAAATATTTTTAACAAAATGAGGGTAGACAAAAAATTTTACATTTCACTCACACTCAAACAAACACTAACACACACATATCCAACTAAATTATCTCTCCACTCACACGAAACAGGTTTCTCCCGTTCACGCATACGCGTAAGCAGCGCCTCCTTAGCCGAGATGAAGAAGATGCGCTCCTCAGCCTCCTTGGGCGTGCACACGCGAAGCTCGCGCGAGAGGAAGTCGACGCAGCGGTTTGCGTGTTGGCTGCGTACCTAGGGAAAAAAAATTATATAATCATAGAAAAGTTTTCAATCATTTTTCAAAACTAATATTTATTTTGCAATTTATCCAACAAAAATATTTAAAATGTTACAAAGTGTTTTAATATTTTTTTCGTTTATAAGCCGAGGTGTAAACCTTAGATATGACAAACAAAAAAAATCATATTTTTTTTTTAATTCAATACATGTATGAAGATACATATATGAAATTATTTACCTGATCTAAATATTCGGGTTCTGAGGCGGAGGCGTCCCATCGATTGTTCAGTATAAAAATGTTCGGTTGTGATATCTTCGTCGATACTTTGTGAAAGAAGTTCTTTTCCTGTAAATACATTCGACTTACAATACTTATTCACATAGCATAAATTTTGATTTCATTCAGGCAAAATTATATACATAAATGACTAGAACCATAGACAATTTTTTTTCTTAAAAAATTTCGTCGGTTTAGAGGTAAAACTCATTAAATGCAAAAAACTATTATGGAGTTATAAGCGATATTAATTATTTTTTTGCAAAAGATTGCATTTTGCTCATAGTTCTTAAATGCAATCCTATTAAGTTTGATTTTGTTTTTAGATTATTAGGTTGCTGTTGTAACTGCTGTGTTTTTTTAGAATTATAGTTGGTAGATTTTTATATTTTTAAAAAAATATGTTTTAATGAGTTTTACCTCTTTTGAATTTCTGCTTATATTAGTCAGATAATGAACTGTCATTCTTAAATAAAAAATCTGTAAGAAAATTAAAAGTCCTTTTATTAAAATTTTGCTTTGCATACAAATAAAAAAACATAAATCTCTCATAGAGCGAAAGTTTAGACGTTGGTCAAACCATGAATTAGACATAAAACGAATTATTAGGTAATTAGGGCAACTGTAATTATTTTTAAAAGTCATCATTTTCATCTTCTAGTTCGAAAATATCATTTTCTCTTAAACTGCCATTGACAGGTAAGTTCTTATACCAGTCATGTAACTCGTCAGGGATAAGCCCACTTCGGCACAGTTTTACAAGGTCATTTTTTTTCTGCATAGAGATAGGCAGAACGGCGTTATACGCCTGTTTTAGTTCAACATTCTGTGTAATGCGGTTTCGACGGCTACGCTGCTGTATTATATCAATTTTTTTATATTCTGAAGAGTGGTCATACCGATAGAAAATTGCATTTGGGTGGGCTTTTTCAAATTTGAGGCACTTTATTTTAAGCCAATTTACTTTTTCGCCGTTTTCGTCCATATTTTTATTTTTTAGTGTACTTGCGGCCAACGCCTGTAAGTCCCACACGTCTTTATATTTAAGCTCCATCACTTGATAGGGCGGTTTTTCTTTATTTTTCCCACGATTTGAACGCGCAGCTTTGAATATATTAAGCCAATCGCTCATCATAAAACAGGCCCTATTCTTTCGCGCATTTTCGATGCTGGAGTGCATTGAGTCACACTCCATGTGTGAATGACCGGATTCCAAAAATTTTTGCTCAATGACAGTCAAATGCGTATTTTGCACTGCATACAAGAGGGCTGCAGCAACTTGCTGGTTTCTGTTTTGGCCACTACAGGTGTCCGAAAACAATGATAGGTGTGTAATCTCTTCTTTTAATGTCTGGATGTATCTAAGTATACTACTACCTATCTCATTACTGCCTCGTTTACCATTTAATTCGTTCCATACATAGCAATAGGCATTTTTACCATCACCTTCGTAAAAAGTCAGATTGTAGACGCATAGCTTTCTACTATAGTAAAACTGTGAAACGGAAGAGAATGGCAACTGTAAGACACTCTGTAAATCAAAGGTAGCTGTTTGAAATGAAGGGTCTGTCAGAGATCTTTGTTTATCTGAATCTTTAGCTTCATTACATTCATTTTTCCTTATAATGTGCATTGAATATTCAAGCTCCATCTCTTTTTTCTGGTTTGCATCTGCTAATAAGTATTTATTGCATGAAGGACATTGATCTTTTTTTGGCTTATGGAAAGACAAATTGAAAGATGTGCTGAAAATGCGTCTGTATGTCGGTTCACTCACTGCATTGACTTGCTTTTCTGCACATAGTTCTTTGTACATTGAATACATTTTTAAGATCGACAAATTGGGATCAAGATACTTTTTTTGACTAGATTGTCTAACGTAATGAGCTTCAATGCAAGGGAAACTCTGAATGTGTTCTTTAACTAAAGCCACTTGTTCATCATTTATTTTATTTCCTGGAGACTTCTTTCCTCGAAGATCAACTCCTTCATAGCACCCAATATGAGATTTACCCTCTATAGCAGTGTTTATAGGTCCATTAGATATACATAAAGTTTTTTCGAAAAAGTTTGCACAGACTCTAAATCTCCCTTTACTGTTAGAAAGGTAGTAGCACTTTGCAACAGTTCTTCGATTTGAATTACTCTTGTTCACCTTCCTGCGTTTGGGTTCTAGTACTTGAACATGATTGATCAAAAAATCTTTTTGTCTTTTAAATTCCTTTAACGCCCAATAACTCTTGCAAATATTGATTCTATCTTCTTCATTAAAATTTTCAGAACAATTAAACCTACACCTAAAGCAGTTAACATCTTTAGGAGCCTTTGCTGGACAACTTTTTTTTTTATTATTGTATGGTAAGCACTTACTACGATTCTCTTTTATAATATTAACTTTCCAATTTCGTTCATTTTTCAATCTCCAACGAGTTTTAAGCTTTTGGTTGCCTGTATTTTCTTCCATAAATTGATAATCCATCGATTCATCAGAATAAATATCTTGACCATCTTTATCTAATTGAAACGTTGGGTCATTATCTGAGTCATCACATGAAAAATCTTCACTACTGGCACTATATTCTACTAAACCTTTTTTAATATTTTTGTCCTGCTCCTCAATACTCTTGTTGTCAACCTATAAAAATATAAATTAACAAAATATTAGCCACAATAAAATTATGACCATCTGCCATAATGCCAAGATAACTTAACTTTGTTACTAAATACTAACAATCTCATTTAGGTTGCAACTTTCCAATGTTTCAACATGGTCAACTTCAACCTCCCCAATCTGTAAAAAATAACAACAATAAAGTATAAAATAAACAAGACAGACTTACCCCCCACAAGGTGTGACAAACAAACAGACTTTTACATTTATAATATTACTAGCGCCCCGGCTTTGCACGGGTGCAAACTATAATATGTAAAACCTTCCTCTCGAAACACTCTATCTATTTAAAAAAAAACGCATTAAAATCCGGTGTGTAGTTTTAAAGATCTAAGAGGTTTGTCTATGGATCACTATGTAACCACCCTAGCTGACGATGAACATGAATCTTAAGTATTTGTACCAACATACCAGAATATTCAAGTTTTCAGTATCCTTGGGACATTCTTGTCCCTTATAACTTTTATTCTCATCATTTTGATGGTAGAAATCAACATAGTCATGAGCCTTTGCATATAGTTCTAAGTTTTCAATCTGTAACAAATTGAACTGTTTAATATTGTACACTACAGGCCTGTAGGTAAACAAAAATGAAATGCTTCAGTCCTTAGCAGTCTGCTTAAGGGCCCGAATGAGGTACTTACATTGTCAACATTGTTATTATACGAAGCTAATTTTTTTGAACTATCGCCACTAGTCTCTTTGTCTTTCTGAATATCTTTCGAGTGATGAACCACAGGCTCCAAATCATTACCAAACAAGTCGCGTTGAGCTTCCCGGATAGAAATAGAGTTCTGTAGAAACACATAATAGAATAGCTTAACTGTATCACGACATTTACAACAAAATAGTTAAAAGTTAAAACAACTCAAAACTTACCAGTTCTTGAACCCTATTATTCGCTTTTGTCAAATCTATTAACTGTTTTCCTCTTGAATACTTATATTTACTCATTTTTTCGTGAAAACCTGTAATAACTATCTATATTTCCTCGTAACAATAATCACAAAAACCGATGAATACAATTTTGGAGGCAAAGAACGTCAAAGTCACCGTTTGATAAGTGACAACTGTGGCGGACAATGTTGCCAGGTAAAACTCACCAAGCACTTACTGAGAATTACTTGCCAGCAATTGTTTCATGTTCTTGATAATCATGTCAGGTAAAAATCAGTATTTACAAACTGAGTTTTTCCTGCCACGAATATTTTAATACGTCGCATTTGCGGATTTTTTTTCAACAGGATCTCCATTATGACTGACAATACACACATAATGATTTTTTCTTGGCGTAGATATTGCCCTGGTGAAACCGTTTCACGAATTTAATGAATTTGATCAATTATGTCACTTAATGAGTTTTACCTCTAAACCGACGATTTATCAAAAAAAAATTAAAAACTCTTTAATTACTCACGGTGACCATAAGCGTGGACTCCGCGTTCGCGACCAGCACAAACACATCCGCGTCCAGGCAGTACTTATCAATCCACTCATCGAGGTTCGGGGTCACATCGACCCCGGGGCTGTCCACGAGCACCACGTCGTCCCGGAGCAGGGCGCATAGTTCCCGGGGCCAGAACACGTGTACGAGAGAGGACTCTTTGAGACGAGTGGTGCAAAGAGCATGCCCGAGCTGACTGACCGACTGTAAAATAAGTTTCATGAATCAATTTACATGTCGTCTTGGAACAGAGCGCATGTTCCCGGGGCCAGAACACGTGCACAAGCGAGGACTCTTTGAGACGAGTGGTGCAGAGAGCATGCCCGAGCTGACTGACAGACTGGAATAGTTGTATTTTTGACATTATTATAAAAAAATATATATAAAAATATTTTGCATATTTTAGCTGTATAAAGCATTGCTAGGATAAAAGAAGTGGCGGGAATTTTTTACCTTACGCTTATTTCACTTAAAGATCTAGTCTAAAAGCAGTGTAAGCATAAAAATTTGATCATTTACCAATATTTAACATACATTTAAAATTTAAATTACCCTTTAAACAATACTTTGATGATAGTAATGTCGTAATCGTAAGATTTGCCTCACATAAAACGTTTACTATATTGATTTCAAAGAAAGCATCCACATAGATATAAAAAAAAA
>CAJQZN010042787.1:0-11428 GCA_907164685.1 Colias eurytheme
CCGCCCGCCCGCCCCGCGCCGCGTATCCTACTTGAGATTATTTATTACCTGTACATTCGAAACCCACACTTGCGTCGCTAGTGTTAATGAAATTTAATGTGATTCATGAAGCGCGTTCACGGAGAGTTGCACGGTAGCCCTCGTTATGACATTAGGATTAAATGAAACGAAGCTGTTCAATAAAATATATGTAATAGAAAAGTTAAGAGAAACGGCCCCACTGCACAAAACTGCTAGTGATCAGCCTATCGGTATTATCGGTGGAGCATAGTGAGTAGGGAGCCGAAGCGACGGCGCGGGTTCCCGCCTATTATAAATTTGTGAATATTGCGATTGTACATTTGTAACTATATAGGTCGTGGCGCGGGCCCCGCCCGGCGCCTGTACATAGTAGCGCAGACTGATGTACAGAACGATACGATTACTGTTACTGTTATCCCTAGTTGTACCGCGCGAGCCGAGCGCTCGGCCGTCGCCTCGCCGCGCCGCACCGACTTAGCCTCTAAGTGTTCTAGTATTATTCCTTGTTCGTATGAATCTATGTATAAATATTTTGAACGTCTCTCATTCTCGTGTAATTTATGAATCGAAGGAAAGCAGAGGTCCGATGACTCCGTGCGTTTCCGTAATTTTAGCTCGTCGTAGATTTACTATTAGCTGGGCTAGGGGACCTTGAATCTTAAAGCGACGAACGGATGCCGCAGGCAGTTCTGGACAATCGGCACTATAGTCGTGATTTATTATTATCGTTTTTTAATGTTCGAGTCGAGCTCTCGTTTGAGTTGAATGAAACCGGCTTTAATCGTACATAGCTTATCGAATATTTTTTAGCGCCGGTGTGTATAGTTTGTCGATTATGATTTGTGAAAATGATATTTTTGTATATTTTTATGTAAGGTAACGTTAAGTTATTTAGTGGAAGCGCGCACCGACGTCGCTCGCGTCTGCGCGCAGTAGGTTATAGTGATGATTGTAAAGTCCTGTACTGATATTTGTAGTCCGAGGTCTGCCTTGCCGGTCGCACGTCACGAGCGTAGCGTAGCCTCATTCCCCCCTTTGTAATTATTTTTTATAGGAAGCGTAGTTTCCTACGACACCTCAGATTTTCTACGTCTAGATGTATGTAATTGAAAATAAAATTATTGTATATGACTGTACAAAAAGTTAACAAAATGATTTGTAAAACCTGTAATGTGATGGACGGGGCGGGGCGCGCGCGCCGCTCGGGCTCGCGCGCCTCGCCCGCTAGGTTGTACTAGATAACGTTTATATGATGATCCATCTATTTAGACATTAATTAATAAAGCATTTCTGTAATAATATTACAAATTACGTGTAGTTTCATTCCTTACGACTCCCTCAACCAATGCAACATAATTATATACATATGCAAGAACAATATTCATGTATTGTTGAACACAGTTGCTCTAAAATCCAATTCTAATATGAACAATGAACATATACGAATTGATGAAACATATTATCAGATTTGTATGCTGACAAAAAATGAAATAGACAAATGAACAATATGCCTTCACCTATTCTTACACCTACTGAACATGCTAAGTTATATACAAAATTATAATTAATATAAATAACGCGTAAGCCGTTTCTTTGAAGTTTGATTACAAACCACATGAGATTAAAGAAAGCAAAAACGCTCATTGAACGGAAAAAACCATATACATATGTACTTACATAATGTGTTATGGTCTCAGTGAGATAGATATCCACATCGCGAAATACTTGTTAACCGTTCATGACACGTTGTTACATTGAAGAAAAGCCTCGATGCGTTATAAACATAACACAACAGACGGGCATTTATTCCTTGAAATATGTATATTTAATTGTCATACAAAAATTTCTTAGTATTTTAGGTGGGTAGATTTTGTTATCGATATAAGTGGAACCACCGCACGAGCCGAGCGAACAAAGCGAGCGTGACCGTAGCTGCTAGCGATTGATATAATCGACTTTTTGTATGAGTTTGAAGTAGGTTCAAATAAAAAAATAAAACCGCAACGCACTGTGAGCTGTTTTTTCGCTCAATGAGCGTTTTCGAGCGTAACTTACCTACCTATATAGTAATTATAATATGTATGTAGTTAAGGATATACATTATACAAGTCGAATAAATTTACACAGTTGCTGCCCCTCATTCACAAAATCTTCTGAATTATGTTTGAAGTAATTCCGTTTATTGACCGCATCTACACTGCTATTGTAAATGGAAATTGAGATTTTTATTTTCTTAAGTACCTACCTAACAAATAAACTCAAAAACGACGGGCTTGTTTTCAAGTTATTTTTATATCATTATTACATCTTTTCCTAATAACATAGTAGTTATAGATTTCGTTTTAGGGTTCAGAACCTCAAAATGAAAATAACGGAACCCTTATAGGATCACTTTGTTATCCGTCTATCTGTCTGTCGACACGAGGTATCCAGCTGAAATTGATATCTGCGGTCCCTTGATGCTGTTAAAGACTCAAATCAGCTCATAAGGCAACACAATCAAACGATACAGGGTAGGTACTTGCCATGAACACACGAAATTCGGTACGAAGCAACATCTTATAGCACAGATATAGGAATAATGCCTACATGTATTAAATTGATATTCACATCAAAAATTTAGGTCAATCCCTATAAGCTGTAATAAAATTCTACTTCTACATCAACGCAATTAGAAGAAATAGCAATTATTATAAAGCCGCATATTCTGAAATTCGCAACTACCTACGGGAGGTTCCCTTCCAGTGAACGCAGAAGAAATGTCTCCAGCACAGATGAGTCAAAAATTGCTAAAAAAATAATAAAAAATAGATTTGTTCGGAGCCCTCGGTGCGCAAGTCTGCATTAATTATTATCCTAAAGAAACCTTAAAAAGTAACACAGTAAAACCACTCCCGCATTCTGTTCCCATGCGAACGGCCACGTAGTCAGCAGTTTACTGTACACATTTGAAAAGACTAGAGGCGAAGGAATATTCAAACGCAACATTATATTTTGTGGCCTTATTTACAATTTGTTTTTAGGACTATTAGGATAAGTATTATTTTGTAATAGCGCTTGGATATATCGGTAAACGACCGCACTTAGTAACATTTATATGAGGGCTCTACTATAGCACTACATCACTCTAGTAAATGTAAGCCGAAACGGTTGACGGAAAGCCTAAAATGTACATTTCTATGAGAAAATTAAATGATTTTACTTAAGTCATCCAGAAGAATGCTGTTATACGTATAGACTACTGTATAGACTACTAGAGGTCCGCCCCGGCTTCGCTCGTGGTATATATTTCGCAATAAAAGGTAGCCTATGTCCTTTCTCGGGTATCAAAATATCTCCATAGCAAATTTCATGCAAATTGGTTCAGTAGTTTAGGCGTGATTGAGTAACAGACAGACAGACAGTTACTTTCGCATTTATAATATTAGTATGGATAATATACAGTATAGTGGTTAACGTGTAAGAATATACGTGTAACGTGTAAGATGAGTTTGTTGACACCGCGTTACAAGCAAGGGAAGTTTTATCCTGCTATGCTACGTGCCGGCTCTCCGGCAGAAAAAAAATTTTATACTTTGAACAATTAATATAAACTGCACCTCTCCTTTATTACCAATTGATTACTAATAGCACAGACTAATAATAATATACTACGTATACTAAAGCGCGTCACACACGGTGAAGATACTATAATATTTTATCTTAAGGCTGCAGTCTAGCAAAATTTCGTTTTCAACAAGTTATTTGACAATTTTTTCCCGGCTAATGAAATGATAAACTGAAATTTTTTTTCTTGTTTATCAATTAGTGTTATATACGCAATGCGCGTGAATTTTTTCACATTTATAAAGTTACTTTATGTTACCTTAATCAGGCCTTCAAGATAAGTCTCTTTCCCCCAAAGACATTTCGAGCTAAGTTTGTGCACTCACTACGTTGCAACCGATTACAATTTACACAATCTGATCAGCACATTATTATCCTTATATAGTCGTTATTAAAAACTGCTGAATACAATTGCCGAAAAACTTATGATTTTCTTAATTAGAACGTTATAAATTCATTAAATTTCCCATTTTTTGCCTTACAAAATCTATTGATAAATACTGCTAAAAGTTATTTTTTCCATTAATTTATTCGAGTTGGTTGAAGACCAATGAGTATTAATCGTTTAAAAAAAATTTTTTTTGAATTTTGATAATTCTTTAAATATTAAAAAAATATTTAAAATAATTAGGAAAAATCCTAGCGAATTTCTTTAGTCGCGCTCCTTGGGCCGGAGCGTTCTGACGTGTGCTCCACGCTCGATTTTCCTTCATACCGAAGTGAAAGTTGCTCTACTTCATTAAATTTAATATTTTTGTTAATTGATTATTTTTATCTTAGTTTTGTGCAAATATTCGTATTTTTAAACATTTGATTTCGATATGGAAAATAAACGAAAAAAATACGCGTGTAACTACTAGAAAAAAAATTATCTTCGAACATAAAGTTAATGAAACCAAATAGATTGCAAAGGTGATTGGCAACAATTTCTTTATTTTACGGGGTGTCAGTAAAGGGATGTATATTTCTTTAAAACTAAAGTAAGCTCATAAATTTTCTTATAATATAATTTTCTTGAAGTTCCAAAAATGTTTATTTTTCGTTTGAGAAATACGAAATATAATATAAACTTGTATTGAGAACTTGAACTTCCCAAGTTCATCCGGGGAAATCCCCATACGGGGAAAATGATTTGTTTACTCCAAAATTGATCCGAGGTGTTTAAATTTTTTCTTCTAGTCATTTTCAACGTAGCGGCATGTTGTTTGATTATTAATTTTGTAACTTAAATACAGGATGTTGGTTTTATATTCTGATCTTACAGACGCGCTGACAAATTTAGTCCGCCATTTCTAGTTTAGTCTACCAACTCTAAGTACCAATATTAAAACGAATGGATTATCATCACATCATCAAAACTCAGATGTAATGGAAGATCACAATAACATAGAAAATTCAGTGGGTGTTGAGAACTAAACAAACAGAAGTAACAGAGACGCGAAGAATAAAAAAAGAGGACGAAAACGATAATTCGTTGATGCTTTCCCTTTTCGACGTATTGTTAGGGTACATCACCAATCTGCAAAAAACAAAACTGATGATTCCCAATTGCTGATTAAAAATGAAAAACAAATAATCGACAACAGTGGTGAAAATTTGCTGATCACAATGAAACATCCTTCAGTGGTAGCAGATTTACTCATTTCAAATGTATCGGTGAACAGCGTAAAGGAGAGGAGGACAGGAAAACATTATAAATGTGGATGGTGGATTGTATACAGGGTGTAATCGATAAGTATGTGCAGGCGATTATGACGTTATTATTGCAGGTATCAAAAAACTTAAAACTGATATCGAAATTACTTTACCTAATGAGCAAAATGACAATAATAACTTTTTAAAAGTATAACGAGAAATATCTAAAAAATTTACTTTATACACTCCCATATCAAAAAGGGAAAATGGGACTAGTAGAAGTTAAATGTCTAATTCCGGCAAAAGACATGAATGCGGAAGATGCGGTTAAAAAAAATTTAATATTTGAAATTGTACAATGCAAAAAATAACACTTTTGTCATAACTAGATAAGAATCATGACTATTTTTTCTAAATTCAGGGACAACTAAACGTTGCAGAAGCAGAAGTCTGCTTATTTGCTGTTTGGACTGGAGTGAATAATTCGTTAAAAATAGAATATAATTATAAAAAAGTATGTAACGTTTAGGCAAAATAAAATGATGGACCATTATCAAGATTTTACATAAATTGCCTACTGTCAGAATTGATTGATTCGAGACTTCAGCATTCGATGCCCATCAAGGACCCATCCTATATCATTCAAGCGATTGAAAAAAAAGAGATAAATCCAGTGCAACCGATAAAGCATCAGAATGCTAGCAAAAGATTTATTAGGTTTATCAATATAAATCTATATATTACACATAATATAATAAATCTGTAGAAGACGCGAAGACTGACATCCGCGCGGACGGAGTCGCGGGCGGAAGCTAGTCAGAAATAAATATCTTTTGTTTTCATTTGCGTATTTTTCTATTTTATAATTTTTTAACACAAACATTACATTTTTTTATTATATACAAAATTTGTTTATCCGTTTTATTAAGTAGTTAAACTGAACAACTTTCACTAAGAAACTTAGGTCGAAAAAAATGTATAGAGTTATGCATTTTGTATGGAAAGCTTATTTTTTTTTATATTTCGTCCAAATTTCTTTGTAAAAGTTGATCAGTTATATAAACATGAAGTTGAAAATATCAATAGAAAGTATTCGCAAATTTTGTGTACTGATAAAAAAAAAATCACCCGGTGTAATTTTCACGAAAATTGTTTCAAATTGTCATTTTTGGTACTTATTACGAATATTAAATTATACATACGAATGATTTAATTTTTAAAAATTAAGTGGAGCAACTTTCCCTTAGTACATTTGTATTATTTACATATAGGATGACAGGATGCATTTGTTTGCACTACTAGACCAAGCCCTTAAGATACAGGTAAATTAGCTTGGAGAAATTTTTGCGTTTGTAGTAGTGTATGGTCAGCAAATAAAATAAAACAACATTTTATTTTTAGTTTTTATTTTATATATATAAGGGATTTTAAATTAAAGTATATGTGTTTCTCCTCTGAAAAAGATGAGACTTTATTTTAATATTTGCACATTTAACATACATATAACTTTTACATTAACAATGTTACTAAAATGAAAAATTTACTAACCTGAAAAAGAAACGACATTTAAAGTTTAATTCTTTAGTTTGAGAAGTCAAAGGCTTGCCTCGACCATGTTTTAACACTGGAGCCATTTTGAATTAACAATATAAAGTTACAACACTTACACACAAAGTTAGTTAGCATCCAAGCTTACGTCTTTATAATTATTAAACTGTATAAATTCATTCTTTAACTCCGGTCTGCATCGTGCAGACATGGGTGTAAAAGTCTCATTTTAGCTATTAAATGTAGTTTTTAAGTACATCTGAGTTTTCATTTTGGGGCCTCCGGCTGCGGGACATGTAATTCACTTCAACAAATATTATACCAATAATAACAAATAATAACAACAATCAACAAATACAAAATTTATCAATTAAACTACGTACATAATAATTATAATTTTTGAATAAAATGTGTGCTACGTTCTAACGGTACCAAACGACTGCACGTGGCACATGCGGACAGCGTAAACTGGTTTATTCTGGTTTTGTGCGTGTTTCCACTTTCCACTATCAAGTGAAGATTTATTTATTTGTTTTGTTTCGTAATTATTATGGTCAAATATTAATTATGAAACAAATTATTATGGACACGATATTTTATTGTTTCACGGTAGTCGCCTTGTCGTTTGCTCAAGGACGTAAAATTTAATGATATATTTTTTTTATAAAGTCAAAACCATTTTCTTTCAAATAAAAACTTGTTTTTATTGAAAACAAAAGTGTTGCTAGGAATAAGTATAAAATTAAATAGTAATGTTAGGATATCGAAACATTTTTGTATAGGCCAGAACGATATAGTGGAAACGCGCTCTAAGATCTGAGTAATATACACACCACTACATATGCAAAAATTTCTCCAAGCTAATTTACCTGTACTGTTATATTTTATACTAGAGGTCCGCCCCGGCTTCGCCCGTGGTACATATTTCGCAATAAAAGGTAGCCTATGTCCTTTCTCGGGTATCAAAATATCACCATACCAAATTTCATGCAAATTGGTTCAGTAGTTTAGGCGTGATTGAGTAACAGACAGACAGACAGACAGAGTTACTTTCGCATTTATAATATTAGTATGGATTACAGTATCTTATCGCATCCGGTATCAGCGTTCGGACCATCATTTTTAGGGTTCCGTAGCCAAAATGGCAAAAACGGAACCCTTATAGTTTCGTCATGTCCGTCTGTCCGTCTGTCCGTCTGTCACAGCCGATTTACTCGGAAACTATAAGTACTACAGTGATGAAATTTGATGGGAATATGTGTTGTATGAACCGCTACAAAAATATGACACTAAATAGTAAAAAAAAGAATTGGGGGTGGGGCCCCCCATACATGTAACTGAGGGATGAAATTTTTTTTTTCGATGTACATACCCGTGTGGGGTATCAATGGAAAGGTCTTTTAAAATGATATAAAGTTTTCTAAAAAACATTTTTCTTAAAGTGAACGGTTTTTGAGATATCAGCTCTCAAAGTCGTAAAAAGTATGTCCCCCCCCCTCTATTTTTATAACTACGGGGTATAAAATTCTAAAAAAAATAGAGGTGATGCATGCTAATTAACTCTTTCAACGATTTTTGGTTTGATCAAAGTATCTCTTATAGTTTTTGAGATAGGTTGATTTAACTGTAATTTATTATATTTGCTGCTACGGAACCCTTTGTGCGCGAGCCCGACTCGCACTTGGCCGGTTTTCTTTTTGTCATTGCGTACTAAGACTCCTGTAGAACCGCCATCCTGTTATAAATGACCCACAAAACTTCGCGTCATATCTTCACCGTGATATATATCTTCGCGCTTAATAGTAAGTTCTCACGAAGGCATTTGTTTAGTTGATGGGAGTTTTAGCCAGTTTACACTGTTACCGCCTAAACCGCGTGAAGGTACTCCCAGCTTACGTTTTGAGTACCTACTCAGATTGTGAGTGATTGTGCTATGCTCTATTACAAGAAAATTAAATTTTCTACAACGTTATTTTATAACCTTCTCATAGAACGAGCGGTTTTGCGTTTTAATTTTTAGTTTTGCTCACGTTTGAAGAAAAATATTGATTTTACTTCAAACGTGAGCAAAACTAAAAATTTCAAATTTTCGGGTAAAACTGACTATCTTTGAATGGCCACAGTTTAGTCGTTATAAGGTTTAGAGAGCTGCGGTTAGGCTTAAATTCTTGCAAATTTAATTACCTTTATTTATGTACTGAATGTTATTTGTCGGAAACGCATAGTTTATGACTTATAGAGCAAAAAGTGAAAAAAGTCCAAAATTTTCGCAGTTTATCACGTGGTGCGCAGCGAGCACAATTTTTTCGAAGTTGCAAATTGTGATTTACATCACCCTAACTGATCCAAACAACATACCAAAAATGCAGCACTACATCGTGCTTTGCGAATTTAATGTTAATTTCCACTGGCCTAATATTCTAAGTAAATTTGCTTGTTCTTAGTTGTATAACCAATAATTTTGATAGAACCATGGTTCAACTACCCCACGTTTTGTCTTTGTGATGTATGTAAAATAGCTAACTAAGAAACAGGACATATTTGTCCGCCAGATATATCTCTCAAATAAGTACGTGTTCCCATACTTTACAATGATTATTATAGGTACAAACTTTTTCAAAGAAATGTAGATTGGGGATTCAGTCGGTAAGCTATATCATAATTCGCAGAGAAATAAAACACATATTAGAGTTCTTAAATTACATTTAATTAAGACTTATGAAGACTTGATTACTGCTACAAGTAATTTCACCGATGAGTTATTTATCGTCATCTTTTTCTTTCGGTTCCTTAGTCTTGGCTTTGGAAGCGCGTTCACGGTCACGAGAACGATCACGTATCCGCGGTGACCGTGACCGTGACTTGTGGCGCCGTGACCTTGACCGTGACCGCTCCCGTCTGTACGATCTGCAAAATAATTATATGTTATAAATGTGTTATGTATCTTTCCTAATAAATACTATTGTGAAAAAACTTTGGGACGTTTTATTTATTATTTCACCAAGCTCCTTTTCTCCAATTTTTAAAAGAAGTAAATTTTTAAGGAAATCTGTTTTTATATATTAAACGATGAAAACGTTCAACATTCACGAAATCTTCGATTATTATGATTAGTATGTGAAAATTTGTGCATAATATGATCAATATTTCTTAAAAAATGAAAATAATGTACTCACTTTTCACGGGAACGATCGGGCTTAATTGATCGTGATCTTTCGCGATCTCTGTCGCGGTGCTCTCTTTCTTCCTGTAAAGTTATAAAAAATATATTTTAAATTGAAAAATTTGAATTGAATAATGCTTATAAAAAATTAAAAATTAATCAAGTCTCAACCCCATGATCGGATGTAAATGAATTTTTGTACAAAGGAAGCTTTTAGCACAGACATATATGGAACTTAGTGTCTCTGTCGTGGGCCGTGGCCATATCGTAGATTTGCTCATTTCATGAAATGATTGATCATTTCACGAAATGGTCGCATTTCATGAAATGGCCAACATAGTTTGATCAGATCGTTAAATCGTCAACGTTTCACGATTTGGTCATCCACATTTGGCCATGATCGTATAAAATATAAAGAGTCCATAAAATATTTAAAAAATTCAGAATATTTTAAGAACTTGTAACTGTTTATTGTCATATAAGTTAGTGCCGAGGCAGCGGCAGGCGAATGCCAGAAGCGAATGGTTTTTGCAATAGAAAACAGTTAGGTTAGTCTTTGATAAACAACGCACGAGCCGAACGCATTGATCTGCTCAAACCACATCATGATGTGGCCAATAGACATCCAATCATTTCATGAAATGCGACCATTTCACGAAATGATCGATCATACCATGAAATGAGCAAATCTACGATATGGCCACGACATCTCTAAAATAACTTGCACCTTATTACATAAAATAAATAAGGAAGGTAATAAAAAAATACATTACAATCATTACCTCTTCTCTCCTGTCCCGCTCCCGGCGGTCCCGTTCCTCGCGCTCCCGTATCCTGTCACGGTCACGGTCACGGTCGCGCTCACGGTCACGGTCACGCTCACGTTCGCGGTCACGGTCACGGTCAAGTGGATGTGGCGGCGGGTGGTGCGGCCTGCGTTAAAAAAATTGTTGTTTATCACTACATAGTATAAAACAAAGTCGCTTTCTCTGTCCCTATTTCCCTATGTATGCTTAAATCTTTAAAACTACGCAACGGATTTTGATGCGGTTTATTTAATAGATAGAGTGATTCAAGAGGAAGGTTTTAGTATATAATTAATTATGTTTTAGACAAAGCGGAAAAGCCGCGGGCGGAAAGCTAGTTTAGTATATTTTGCTTTTTACAATCATTCCGTTTGTTATAAAATTTTAATAAATTCATAGTATTTTTACAAGAAAACGTAAAGGTTTTTAATTTGTATGACGCATATGTTTACCGGTTTGGGTGGAAATTAAACCGCGCGTTTGCTGCGTGTGTATTTAGAAGCAGTGGGTATCTAAGAAGCTCGCTAAAGGGGCTCACACGCATTTTGTTATATGGTCTTTTTACGTTTGTAACAACGCGTCGTGAACGTTAACGTGAAGAGTAAAGGTGAGTATCGACTTCGCGCTCCAAGAGGTCGAACATTGGCGC